>JAADVL010000188.1:0-45475 GCA_023334995.1 Pythium sukuiense
CCCCCCCCCCCCCCCAATCATGGGTGCAGTATTGTACTTGCGCTGTGACCCAAAGACACATGCAGCAGTGCTCGCACGCCAGCTTCGCCCAGTGGCGCCCCAATCTTTTCAATCCGTGGCTCCAGCAGAGCCACGGGACATCGCTTCGCCAAACGATGATGCTACTTTGTTGGAGCTGCGATCCATAAGCTTACAGCTCACTACTCGAGAGTCGGCACTGCTCGCCACACTTTCCGATACACAGAGAATCACTGTTGTGACTCAGGGACTGGACTTGCTTCTGAAGACCGAGTCGTTGATGCTGACCGAGTACGTTGAAGTCGTCGTGCCCATCATCTACAGCTTATACCTCAGCGTGCTCTTCTACATGCCCGACCGGATGTACTACTTGCAGCTCAAGCAGCTCACGAAGTCCACTCTCCAGGCGACGATCGCCAACGTCATGATCTACGCGCTGCTGGAGCCTCTCACGTTTCTTCCGTTGGACACTATTGGGCTTCCGTCCGATCCATCAGCTTGCGTTTGTCCTGGACCATGACTGGTGGCTTGTCCAAGCCAAACTCACAATCTGGCTCGTGTACATGATGCAGTCATCGCTTGAACAGTTCGGAGAGTGCGCTGGCCTACAAAACACTATACTCGTCACACTCATGATAACCTCTGCTTGCAGGTGTCGACTTCACATCAAGTTCGCATGGCTCAACGGAACAGCACCAAATTCGTGACTGGTGCATACTACAATTGTTAGAGAATAAATAATCTTTCCAGTCCACAGAATCACCTTCACGTCGCGACACTTCTCACTGAAACCCGCTCACAATGTCTCCGTGCAGGTAGCCGACGTGCTTACCGCCCCAGGTGAGTGGGATATCGAAAGGAATCGGCACTCGTCCTTCTTCACTGGCTCCTTCAGCACTTGACGTGAACAGATCGGGCTCATTGATGCATAAAATTCCTTGTCCGCCTTGCCCCTTCATTCCACTGTCGACGTGGATAGCGATGTGGAGGACACCGTTCACAGGCTTCATAATTGCGGAGTGGCTCACTCCGTGGGCAGCGGCATCTCGCCAGGACACTGTGCGAGAGTTCGTGTACGCGAGCGAGGCTTCTTCTGACTCGCCGTCACGAGAAGTCGACAAGAAACCCTTCTGGACTGCATGTGCCACCTCGTACACCTTGCGCTGCAACGCGTATACATCCTCAGACGGAAGAGGAAACACGGTGGAAATCTTGGACGGCTCGACTGGCACGAGCTCGACTTGCGGGCTGTCAAGAGAGTCTCTTCTGCCTCGGTGCGAAACGGCCAACGCGCCACTCAACGATCCCTGAGATCGAGATTCCAACAAGCGCGTGGACATGGCGCGTCTCGAGCTCATGTCGGATCGTAGCGTTGGAGAAGTTCCGATGGACACGTTGGCGTAGACTTGACCGGCATCGAGTGATGGCGAGCGAAGGCGACGCAATGGATTCATGATGCTTTGTCGCTGGATTGGCTGGTACGTCCACATATTCACGTCGAGATTGATGAGCTTGACCTTGAACTCGTGGATATCGGTCTTGTCGCGAAGAGCGAGATTGCCTGCTTGGACATCTGTCAAACTGGCCTCGTTGCTCTTGTACGCAAAGAAGCGATCAACTTCAAGCTCGTATTCGCTGCAAACGGGCTTGTGAGGGGACGTAGCCACCTCCTCACATGCCCAGTACCGCACGTTGCGAATACGTTTCCGTGTGTCAGGTAGCGAGTGGAGCAGGACTCGATCGACGTAAGCAGGCTCTCCCTCGGTCGAATCACAGTAGAAATCCTTCATGCTCGTTTCGGAACGCATCAGGAACGGGGCGGAGACTCCAGCTCGCCGTGGGTACGACGGCAAGAAGGTAATAGCAGGCTCCTCAAAGCCAGCTAGCACTTCTCGCGCTTCCATGGCGACACGTAACTCATCATGCTGTGTCAGGTCTTGCCAGTTGGTGTGCGAATACTCAGCTGTATACCGAGACCGAACAAGTGAAGCACCCACTGCTCTGTGGCGATTGTGCGGGCTTGGCATCGGAGAATACGAGTCTTTCGCGTTCTTGATCAATGTGCCTATCCGAAGCGGACGGTCGTTGAGTCGAGGACTTGTGGTGGGAAGAATGCGATCCAAGAAACTGAGCCAAGCCGAATGGGAACCAACAGAAGAGCGCGTTTCACGTTGCCGGGATTCTTCTCCGTTGACATGGACGACCACGCTATTACTGAGAGTGCTGTCTTGGTAGTTGGCGGGTTGCGGCGATTGCAGCTCCGTGAACGACAAGCCGTCGTCGTTCGATGTGTACAAAACACCGTACTCGCAGTCGTCTACATCTGTCGCTTGCGACGTCGTACTGGTCCGTGCTTGGGAGAGGCGACTCGGGACGGCATTGGTGGAGTTGATCTCGAAATCGGCATGTGTGGAAAATCCTCTCGACGGAGCCTCTCGGCCTTGTAACTTGGCTTGTGTTGCCGTATCCGTCGCGCGCTTGAGGCATTCAGCCTTGTATGCGCGGTCGATCGCCGACACCAGTTCCGCATGCGGTTGAGCGATGCCAAAGTTCAAGTTTCCTGATAGAAACGTGTGGTGGTACAGGTGCGGAAACTCGACAGTCGATCGATCGGCGCCCATCGAAAATGATCGAAGAAGACTGGTCGTGGCTGCAATCTTGCTGTGGACAGTAGACCTTGGCTGTGGACGACCTGGCACGGACGGATTTCCCGAGCTGCTGTCAAGGTTACACGACACAAACGCGATCGCCGAGTCGAAATACCGGATGGGCACACCGACCACGTCCCTGTTGTTCTTCCACTGAGCCCATTGCCGTCTGTCTTCTGTCTTGCACTGGAAGTTTCCGCTGGCGACGTCACTGTTATTCACGAAGATCATTTGACAGATCGACGCCTAGCCACGCAACCATCAGTCAGAACAGGCAATCACACACGGGAATGCACCAAGGGGGACGTACATCTTCGAGATCACCACGTAAAAGACTTCCGGCAACAGACGAAATCGACCTGTAACCCATTGGGAAGTTGACCCGCATCAAATATTCTCGAATGGCTTGCTCGACCAACTGGATGCCCATGCAATGCTGAAGATTGAACACGTAGATATCTTTCCCCGCCGGTATCCAGTCATTCTACACCCACGAATGGAACCCGTCAATTCACCAGTCTCAGATCCACCACGTCAGCACGCAAGCAGCTCACCAGATTTGTCGGAAGCGGAGCCCAATTCAAGTCGAATGTCGTGACAAAAATGGAGGCGATGCCGACTTGCAGGTGATTGAGCCGTCGATCGAGGCCCGTTCGCGAAGCGGATTCCTCGATTGATTTGCTGGGCTTGAGCGAGCTTCTGTCTTCGTACTGACGGCGTTGCCGCAGTATCCGCCGCATGAGCCACACGTGGAACTTGCCGTAAATCACAGCGTTCACGAATCCTTGGACTGAGACGATCGACACGTGGAGCATCTGCAGCGTGAAGTCGTGATCGCCCGTGATCCACGTGTAGACTCTGTTAACGACCGGCGGCGTCCAGCAGACAATGAACGCGACGATGTAGATTGTGAGCGTCTGCACGACGCTCTTGTAGGCTGTCCGCGCGTCGGCGTTGTCCACGCCCTCGAGTCTCCGCCGCACGTTCATCTTGACCAGCACGAGCAGTACGGCCATGGCAACGGCCAGCGAGATGATCCAGATGTACAGGCTGCACAGCTTCCAGTAGAGCTCGCTCGACGGGTGGTTCGGCAGGGTGATCCAGCACCAAATCGTGGCGTCACCATAGACGCCATCTACAAATCAATTCATGAACATCAGAACCGCGCAGACATCGATCAGAAACGAACATCAAATCCACATACATCCGAGCGCCATGCCCGTGATCGTGGCCGCAAACATCAATGTGCCGATGATGTACCACTTGATAGTCTTGGTGAGTCGCTGCTGGTCCTCGCCCAGACACACCCACCGGTACAAGTTCAACGCCATCAAGAAGTTCCACATAATCGCCGTCGTGTCGCTGAACGAGATCGCTACACCACCAAAATCGCCAACACATTCCATCAGCATCCACTACGCCTCTCCATGACATTTCCATCCACCGGTGGACGCACCAAACGCCTGTAACTCGCACACGCCCGTGACCGGCTCGCCCTTGCTCTGGTCGAAAGACCGCGCCGGCAAATGGCCAAACGCACGTCCCATTGCGCCCAGCAGGTCCTACGCATCCATCCAAAGCCCATAGCATCGTCAGATCTTCCTCCTTTCCTCCCCTATCAAGAGACAGCAACGTACAAACCACGCGAGCACGTGGATCAGCTCCTGTGTGACGTCGACGCGCCGTCGTGCCGCGCTGGCGCGGGCCTTGCGGCAGCGCACGTACCAGTACCTGCCCAGGATGTACACGGAGCCGACGATGGAGAGCCCCGAGCATGTCGCGGCCGTCGCCGACAGCCACACGCGTCGCCGGTGGGCGTCCACCATGATCTCGTCGTCTTCAATTGTGGAGTTCCTCAATGAGCGCTTCCAGAGGAGCGCTGCGGAGTGATGGTCTCGGAGGAAGATGCGCTTGGCGCTACTGTGTTTGTTGGCGTCGGGAAGGAAGGAAACGTTGGCGTTTTGTTGGTGTTTTGTTGGCGATATGGCCGTCGCTTTCTCGTGTCTTCTCTCCGAGGCACCGGCACACACCGCTTCCTGTCACACAGGTGGCTTTGATAAGCACGTGTCAATTTGTCGGATATCGGATTTCACAATATTATGGGAATAGACAGACCAATGAGAGGTAAAAACATCTACCTAGATGGAATATAATTGGATGGAAAAAAAACATTACTTATTCAGTATATATTGATAGAGGTCTGGACAAAGGGCCATGATGTCAGTCGCCCGCATGGCAGGCGATTGGCTGGAAATGCAACTTGCATTGCGAACTTCAAGCCCATCCCATCACCATGGGGATCCTTAGGCCACGAGAGTCTGAATCCAACACTCCATGCCTCCATCATGGAGTCCATGGGCACGTTGAAGATCGCTTCATGGTGAGCTGCATGGCTACGCCTCATCCAGTGTCCACTGTGTTCCAATGATGCTGATATAGTTGTCGTTGGTCAAAAATTCATACAAAAATGAAGGTTCAGTGTGGATTACAGTGCTGCGTAGGCTGCCGCAGTGGCCATGATGAGCAACGCGGCTCCAGGAAGCGAGGTTGCGCCTGAGGACGAGGTTGGTGTCGCTGTGGTGGAGGACTCTGATGCTGCGGCCTTCGTGGAGTTCACCGTCGTTGATGTGGGCGTTGTGACCGTGGGGGTCGTGGGCGTGGTGTTGGTGTTGGTTTCGTTGCTTGCAGCCATCGAGCCAGCGGGCGCCGTCTCCTCCGCGTCGATCGCGAGGACCTTGATCGTACTCGTCCACGGCTGCTCGTAGACTGTGACAGTGTAGTCCGCTGGCACACAGTCGACACTGCCGTCCGCACACTCGCCCGTGCTCGCCACTCCGGCCGCGGTCTTGCAGCCTTCCACCATGAACTTGTACTTGGTGCCCGACACGACCTGGCTCACAATCGAGCTGATCTCCAAGAAGCACAGACGCGTCGTGACCGACTCGTCGTATATATCGTTGTTGGAAAGCGCCTTTGTGAGGAGCTGGGTCTCGTTCTGGCCGATCTCGACGGGGTCCCACGCGCCTATGTTGTCGGCTGCCGCACTCGTAGTCACCACGGCGATGGCCAAGAATGCACCCTTCACAATCGATCGCGCGCTCATATTGGTTCGCTAGCTTGTGCTGGGGCTCGCTATTGTTCTAATGAGCTCTCTCCTTCAGTGTAGCTCTTCAATGCTTCGGCTGGTCTTCACCGTAAAGGAGCCGCCAGATGAGTTTTCATTGAGTCTCTTTTACAGGGAGGGACACCTGGTCTCCATCTGATGGATCCCTTCATCAATCAGTAGAGACCTGCACGGTGCCGTTGATCAATCAAGATGCATCCAGTGGCTGCACGCGCTTCTGCTTCCTACCACTTCAACTCAAAGCCTTCGTAATGGAAAAACTTGCCCGAATCAGGGAGCTCCACGCGGTCAAGAATCGTCGTGAGGTACTGGATACTCTGCTCGGGCGTGATGTCTCCGACGCCGCTAGACATGTCGGTGGACACGTAGCCCGGATGAAGCATCACGACGCCGATCTTGTCGTGCGCTAAATCCTTCGCGAGGCTCGTGCTGATCATGTTGAGCGCCGTCTTCGAGGCACGGTATCCGATATACCCGCCGCTCTCGTTCAGCTCGACGCTTCCCATGCGAGACGTGATCTGCGCGACCATCGCGTGGCCGCTCGCCTGTGCTGCCAGCTTTAGGTTCGGAAGCAGTGCGCGCGTCGTGAGGAACGGCCCAACGGCGTTGATCTCAAACTGCTGCATGATGTCGGCCTTGGTCGAGTTGCTCACGCCGTTCGACGTCAGCACGCCCGCATTGTTGATCACGAGGTCGATTGGAACGCCTTCCAGCTCACGCGCAGCGGAGAGGATCGAGCTCTCGTCGGCGGCGTCCAGCACGACCGTCTTCCACGGCACCAATGCCTTCAGCTACCAAAACTGACTGTAAGAACCACGAAGACTTTCGCGCATGTTTGACACACATGCTGGCGCCTCACCTTCTCGGCTGAAGCGAGGCTACGCGCCGTGCCGATGACGCGCCATCCTTTCTGCACGTAGTGCTCCGCGAACTGCAGCCCCAAGCCGCGGCTCGCGCCAGTGATCAACACCGTCTTCATCTCGCTGAATGGACGCTTGTGGTGGTTGGTCCCTCATTGAAACAAAGCAAATGAGGAGTCTCAAATGGGTGCGTTATCCCTTATTCTAGCGGTCTAATACGGAACAGATGCCATGCAACGTTTGCGAGCTCAAAAACCGCGGGAAGTGATCGCCTGAGGCGCCCATGCAGTTGGTATGCGGTATAGCAGGCTGCAAAAGACGCGGCTTCCAGCGCGATCACGAATCGTCGTAATCGCCGCTTTCATTGTCAAAGGCGGGATGGGGAGGGCGAGCTGATCGTGGGCGGGAGATGGCGGGTCGATACTTCAACTAGGTCGAAAGATCTTCCACGGACAGCTGCGCAGATCGCTCCATGGCGACACCAAGCTTCTCTTGGGTGCTGAAGATCTCCTGGGCTCCTCAGGTAAGCTGCACAGGATTGGGCAGCCGAGGAAGACGACGATGAAGCAGCTGCACTGCTTGAAACACTTGCAGCACACACGGGAGGAAAAGGTCCGAGTCATCACAAGCCCATATTGTGTACAGGACGGAGTGTGGGCGTGCCTCCAAGCGCTCCACATTCCAATTGGCAGCTGAAGGCAGAAGGCGAGACCGAATGATACGATGGCAGAGTGGCAGGGCCGGACGAGGACCGAACACGCTGGGCTATCAACGCAGTGCTGTGTGGAGTGTGGCATCGCAGACACATGTGCCAAGCTGGAGGCGGATGAAGACAGTCAGCTCTACTGCACCGAGTGTTGGGACGCGTTCTACGGCACGCTCATCGCCGCCGCAGAGTCAATCGCCGAGAGCCTGCCACTGGTATCAACAGTAGCACGGCCGCATCTCGACGATTCCTTCCAGCCCTCTACGGGGGGCGACTTCGATGCCAGCGACGTCACGAGCGACGCTGTGGTCGTGCCGATAACGGACTACTGCAGCCAGTGCGGCGCCTCAGCTACCGAGTCGAAGCTCGAGATGGACGACGACGATCAATACTACTGCACCGACTGCTGGGAGACCCACGACAACGCTCTCATCGCCGCCTGCGACTCTGCGGACGATGAAGAGGATCCGCTGCCGTCCGTGCTCGCTCGCTCCGACTCGATGCCTTCTGGCCGAGTGACGAGCCCGTCTCGGTCGTCGTTCCTGCCTCGCAGTGCTGCGTCGAGTGTGGGGCCTCAGAGAGAGAGAGAGAGTCGAAGCTGGTATTGGACGACGATGGAGAGTACTATTGCACCGACTGCTGGGACGGCTTCCTGAGCACTGCGAGCGACGACTCGGGCAGTGGCGTTGTGTCGGAGGACCTCGGGGTGCCTGATTAGAGACCAGCGTCACGTGGACTGACTGACTAATGGAGTGCCTTGATGTTTTGATCAGATGATCCCACGGCTATGTCCTCGGATCTGATGATCCCACGGCCATGTCCTCGGATCTGATGCATTCGTCCCACAGCGCGACCGGCTTCTCCCGCAACAGACTCTGATTTATCACACGAAGCATCACTGAGCGAGTTGTTCATACTGTACTCTCTGTAGGAAGGGACACAGCGGCGGCCGCGGTGTGGCCTTCCCATCCTTGCGCGGCGGGAAGATACAGTAGCGTGTGCCTGTGTGCCTCGTGTGGACCTTGTAATGGCGAATGGCCCCACGTCGTGTCCCTCCGGAAGGCTCCCACGGACCTCTCCGATGCAGTGCCGGTCTTCCTCATTCTCGATTCCACCCTGAGGCCGCTGCTGAACACGATGCGTGTTCTCTCGCTCCTCTTCGGTGCTGGGCTGGCGACAGCAGTCGTATCTGCTCGGCCGGCTGCGCTTGCGTCGCTATCAGTAGATGATGTCTCGACACTCCAAGCAGAGCTCACGGCCTGGAAGACCAGCGCTGCCGGTCAGAGTGCCTTGCAGCAGGGACTCATTCCCAACGGAAGCGAAGAGGAGCTGTTGGCTCGCTTCGCAAACGCGAAGACTGCCATCGAAAAGCTCCAGCAGACCCAGCCAGATGCTGTGTTCTCAATCGACACGCCGTATGCGCTTCTTACCGTCGAGGAGTACGCCGACCGAACGCTGATCAAGTCGTCGCCCGTCTCACCAGCCAAGCCAACTGCATCAGAGTCACTTACGCCTACCGTCGCGAACACGACCAAGGCCAAGCCGTCTCGTTCCTCTATCTCTCTTGCGTCGGCTTCCATTCTCGCGGACTCGGCGGACGTCGACTGGCAGCGGCACGGATGCGTGACGACCCCCCAGCACCAAGGTCTCTGCAACGCTGGCTGGGCGTTTGCCGCGATCGCCTCCATCGAGACCAACTTTTGCATCCACTCGTCATCGCAGAAGCTCTACGAGCTATCCGAGCAAGACATTTTGACCTGTGGCACCACGACGAGCTGTGAAAACGGTCTCGCCTACCAGGCGTTCAGCTGGATCGCTGACCTGAACGGCGGATCCGTGTGCACGGACGCCTCGCTTCCCTATGGACGCGCAGACCCAGAGCCTATGCCGTGTAAGCGCGTTGACGACCCTAACGTCTGGTGTGACAAGCCTGATCTCCAGGTCGCGTCCTACGTCCAGAGGCGATTTCCTGACCACAGGGAGTTGGAGGCCGTCGTCCGTGAACGCGCAGTGACCGCTATCATCAACCCATGCCACGCCTTCCTCTACTACCAAAGCGGTGTCTTGCGTGGTGATCAAGCTGCTTGCCCGACGCCAACAACGTTAGTGGGATATCACGGGTACGACCACGTTCTCATCGTCGGCTACGGTACGCGCGACGGTATCCCATACTGGAAGGTGAAGAGCTCCAACCAAGGAACCCAATGGGGAGAGCAAGGCTACGCGTACATCGAGCGCGGTTACCAAGGCGACGTTTACGGCGCCGCTGGTATCGAGTCGTGGATCGTGTACCCCGTGTTCCGATCAGAAGTGCCTGCTTCATTTGACAGCAACCGCGTGCTGGGACCTCGATACGGCGTCGAGATCCAGGGCGACACCATCACATCGTCGCCGCTCCAACAGTACTCGCCGAACGTGTGCGCAACGATCTGTCGACGTGAACCAAACTGTAAGGCGTACAACTGGGTCGCTAGCAGCAACGAGTGTGTTTTGAAGTCGAGTATCTGGGGTGAACGCCGTATCCCAATGAGCGGAGGCTCCCTCTCGGCGGCGGCAGGCGTCGTGGTCTCCAAGCAAGAAATGCTCAACGGATACTGCTTGACTCCCGAGGACAACGTCGACTACCCAGGCAACGACCTGTACCACACCCTCGCGGCCTCTGCAGGCGAGTGCTGCGATATGTGCTTCAGCATGGACAGTTGCAACGCCTACACGTGGACCCAGTACCACGGCGGCTCGTGCTACCTCAAGTCACGACTTGCTCTCAAGCCGCAGACGCAGGCACCAGCGCCTGATGGCTCTGCATACACGCGCTCGGGTGTCGTGTACAAGTGCCAGTCGCTACAGTTCAGCACCGATTTCCAGGACGAGGACTTCCTCAGCATGCCAGCAAGTGGCCCCATGGACTGTTGTGGTGTGTGCCGAAGCTTCCTGCAAAGCTGCGCGGGATTTACGTGGACTGACTACAACGGCGGCACGTGCTGGCTCAAGAGAAGCATATCTGGCAGTGTGAGCTCGTCCGGAGCCTACTCTGCTATCGTGTAATGGTTTTCAGTGGAAAATCAATGGCAATTGAATAGTTAATGAAAGAGTGCAACTTCTCACGTGTCATCCGATACTGGAGGCAGCACCTCGGCGCTTGGGAAGAGCAGCGTGGCAAAGACCGGGTAGTGGTCCGACGGGTAGCGTCCATCCCACGCCTCCGTGATCACCTCCATCACCGGCGTCGCCAGCGGTGGCCGTGACAGGATAAAGTCGATGTGGTTTGCCGCCACGTGGTTGAGCTGGTCCATGTCAGGGTTGTGCCAGTCGTCGTGGCGGACGGTGTCGAACTTTGGTCCTTGGAACTCGTGGAACGTACACGAAATGTTGCCAATCCGGTGGTTGGCGGCAGGCCACGAGTCCTGGAACTGGGGCCCTTCAGCCTCAGCAGTCAAGAACTTGTAGACGTCCGACGGTCGGAACGTGTTGAAGTCGCCCGTCATTAGCAGCGGCGTGTCCCCCGGCAGCGCATCTCTCTTCAGGATCTTCTGCATCTCGTGCCACACGACCTTGCCACCTTCATACCTCGCAATGGGTCCTTCACTGTCCAGGTGCGTGTTCACATAGTAGAACTCTTGCTTCGTTGCACGCAGCCGGAAGCGAACCCAGGTCGCGATGCGGACGCAGGCTGCGTCCCAGCCCTTGGAGCCTGGCACGTTCGGGGTTGGCGACAGCCAGAACGTGCTACCATCCAACTTCTCCACGACCGTCGGGTCGTAAAAGACCTGCACGTGCTCCCCATTGGGCTCCCGTGCGTCTCCGAAACGCTCGTAAGGCCGAGCCAGCAGCTTCTGGAGCTCTTCGAGCTGCTGCTCCAGTCCTTCTTGAGTGCCAAACACCACGGGAACGTACCGGTTGATAATATCACCGGCGTGGGCGCGTCGAAACTGCCAGCTATTGGCTCCGTCTTTGGCAGTGCCATAGCGTAAGTTGAACGTCATGACACGGAGTGGAAACACGTCCTTGGCGACCCGCGTGATCACGGTCTCACCTCCCGCGCCGGCAGCTACGACCGCGTCACGCTGCGCCTGACGCGCAGCGCTCATGGCCTCACTCACGCCACTCATGCCGTGCATGGCGCGTCCGTAGATCGAGATCCCAGCGACGATTCCGACGCAGAAGCCGACGGCCACGAGCAGATGCACGCGGAACCGTGAGGGTCTGAGACCGCTACTGCGGGCGCCGTACTTGGGCGGAGACGCCGGTCTCAACGCTGGCCGGTCGGAGAGCAGCGACTTCGTCTGGCCGCTGTCGTCGTAGTCGTCGTCGTTGTCGCTGTCCACGCGGGAGCGGCGAGCGAACGGATTCTGCGCTGACAAGTCCAGCTTCTTGGCCGTCATTTCTGGTGGCTGGTGGAATGGCAGAAGGAAATTCTTCAAGGTCACTAAGTACGGATTCAAGTGAGATTCGTACCTATGAGGCTGAGCTCAATTATTGTCGACACAATTTTTGGTACACTAGAGCTTATTGTCTGTTGTACACGAGAGACGGCCTCAAAGAATCCAACTCGCTGATCGCCGATGTGGCACGAACGGTGTCTTGGGCTGCGAGTACTGTACCATTTGTACAGTCTGTAGCACAGGATGCACACTCCTATCAGTGATAGGCTGTCACGCAGCATTCAACACGCGACTGTCGTATTGTAGCCTCAAGTTGAAGTTGGCATCAAACCCACATCCATTTTCAGGAAAAAATCGAGTTCGACAGTGGCAGCGGTCTTCAGTTTGTGCGTGCCATGCATACATACCGTAGTGTCAAAGGCTGATCACTTCCGCTGATGTGAGGCCATGCAGCGTGGCATCTTGGATCCATTGATGCCGCAATTTGGGGTCCTGGTGACGGGCGATGATAGCTTGTCACCTCACCCAGGTCGGATATCTAGCTCATGGCAAAATAGAGCCCCTGCGCAGTGCCTCTCACTCATTCTCAAACCTTCCAAGTGTCAGCAACACTACTTTCTCCCAGCTCCACCGCTCATCATGGCTCGCATCTTCGCCTTCGTCGCCTTGGCTGCGAGTACAATCGCGGCTGCTTCGGCTGACGTGCCCCCGAGCTCTACCCCCACGTTTGCTCCCGGAGACTTCCAACCGATCGCTATCGACGCCAACGTGACGACTCTGCTCGCCACGAGTCTGGCGAATGACAGCAAGTACGGCTCGGAGATCAAGACGCGTCTCTGCTACGCGGATATTCTCCGCGTGGAGCGACAAGTCGTCGCGGGCGACAACACTCGCTACCACATCACAGGCTGTGAGGTCAGCTCTGGCAACGTCGGTGGCGGCAAGTGCCTCAGCTCGATCAACTGCACGCCAAGTGGCTTCGCTGTCACCATTTGGAGGCGTGTTTTTGATGACTTTCAGCAGGTCGTCCAGATCAAGAAGGAGACCATCACGACGCCGACGCCGACGCCGACTCCACAGCCACGACCATCCTGTGGCAACTAGAGAGGTGTATTCCGCTCGAGTGTTCATGGACCAAGTCTCTACCAACACTGCTGTAGCTCCTTTCTCTAACGCAGAGCTGAGAATCCAATTGTCCATTGAGACGTTTGAGAAGTACTTTCTTTTCTCTTATTCTATTATCCTTCGAATCTGATTCGGCTCGAGTTATCAGAGAGCTCATCATCTGAGGCGCGCGTATGGAATGACGCCACGAAGCACTCGTTCGCATTCGCATTGACAGCCCTCTTCCTCATCGTGCATCTGCTCGTCGACGGCTCCAGGCTCCGCACTTCGTGGACGATGAACGGCTTCGACGCCTTCTTCCCCAGCAGCAACGCGCCGCGCAACCCGTACCGCCACGGAGACACCGGCAGCCTGGCGTCTCCAGGCGCCCGGCGTCGCGTCGGCGGCCCGGGCAACCGCAACGCGTCCGTGTCGACGCTGCAGGACCGCGTGTTCATCGTCGTGGGCACGCTCTTCTGCTTCCTGTTGTTCGTGGGCTACAAAACCATGGCGGGCCCATCAGCGGCGCTTGACGCTGCGACTGGCAATGCTGCAGCAGGAGCCGTCGTGCCGCGTCTCAAGGGCGGCCGAGCGGCAGAGGCCGTTGCGGCGCCGCTGAACCTCAAGCTCATGACCTTCAACCTGCGCTTTGCCGGTGCGAACGACGGGTTCAATGGCTGGAACTACCGCAAGGACCACGTGGCCGACATCATCAACCGGTACCACCCTGTGATTATGGGCACGCAGGAAGGCCTGAAGGACCAGCTCGCAGAACTCCAGGTACGGGCTGTGTTTGATTGCAATGCTAGTTTGCGTATGGATGGCTCATGGGGTTGATGCTGGTGTTGTAGGGTTTGTTGACGCACCCGTACGAGCGCTACGGCATTGAGCGTGAGGTGAATGGCGAGTTCGAGCAGATCTTTTACGACACGAACATTGTCGAGTTCCTGGAAGGCGGCAACTTCTGGCTCTCGGAGACGCCCGACACAGCACATACAAAGGGCTGGGACGCCGCCTGCGTGCGCCTCGTCACGTGGTGTAAGTTCCGCCTGCACGCCACCAAGCAGGAGTTCTACTTCTTCAACACCCAGCTCGACCACGTCGGTGCGAACTCGCGGGCAGAGGGCTCGCGCCTGCTCTGGGATCGCATCCAGAAGATCACCAAGACGCCCGACGCTCCGCTGTTCCTCATGGGCGACTTCAACACCTACCGCCACACAAGCACGTACCAGTACTTCACCAAGGATGCAGAGGGACCTCAGCTTTTGGAAGCGTGGCCGGAAGCTCAGGAGAAGATCGGCACGGTCTCCTTCACGTACCACGGCTGGGCGGGCATCCATAACGACGGCGAGCGAGGAGCTACGCCCGCCGAGATGCACATCGACTGGATCTTCTACCGACCGCAGATGAAGGTGCTGGTCACGGAGGTGATCACGGAGGACCGCAATGGACGGTACCCGTCGGACCACTACCCAATCCAGTCCGAATTCCTGTTCCCAAGCGTACAAGATCTACCGCCACCCACCAAGAAATGATAGATTCTAGGTCTGAGAACTAATTCGTTTGTGATTCATACGTGCCTTTAGCCTGCCGTCATCACGTGTAGCACACGCGAGGCATGCCCTGGCCGTGTTTGATCACAACCGTATCCAGCGCGACGCTCTCGTGGCCTCTCGTGAAGTCGCCTAGGATCCGCAGCGATGAAAGCGCTGAGAGCACGCTCACCATCTCGCACTGCGACGGCGGCGTCCAGTCAAAGATGATGTTCTTGGGGTCCTTCAGCCAGCCAACTCGTTCATTCAGCGGCAATGAAAACTGCGTCGTCGTCCCATCGTACGAAAACGTCTTGCTGAGAGGCATTGCGAGAGTAACCCCTGCATTCTGGTTACATGTCGAGCACTCGAGGATGACGAGCTTGCCTTTGCCATCGAGGTTCAGGTTGCCTTGGTCGAAGCTACCTTCCGCCGACGACAGCACAAAATCCAACGAGCCGCCGTAGGCAGACCATTGGTTCCCGAGGAACTTTGAAGGCGCAGAAAAGTACCAGCGCATCGAGTCGTCTCCGTTTTCCTGGCGATGGACCACGGCTTCAAGCCCGAAGATGTAGTAGCTGAGTAACCCGCCGCGGGTTATGGGCTGGTGGCGGGGCAACGACCCTCCGCCATTCGACACGATACTCCAGTTGTCGATACCGCCCTCAAACGTACTCGTCACCAGAGCTTCATTGGTCGTAATCACGACGATGCCTTCCTTCGACGTCTCACCGGCAGCATTCGACATCGTGTATCGGAACTCGGCATACTATGCATCGAGATAAGCGATTGTTAGCTGAGACCTTCCCAGGGTTACGCTTGGGCTACGACTGACCTTGCCATTCAGCGACGCGCCACCGTAAATCGACCGCAGAAACACAGCACGGTTCTTGGAGCCTGTTATCACGGTCGGGACAGTGGTGATCGGGGACACGTCGCGCTTGGGCTCGTAGCCGTAGTCGCTGAAAACCTTGGAGAGCTGGTACAGCTCCCCGTCTTGTGGCAGTGCCGTGATCGTGATCTTAAGCTGTTGCGATTTTGACTGTCAGTAACGGAGTAACCAGTCGTTGCATAGTGATCATACTACCTTGGCACCGTCTTGGTTGAATCCCTTGAACACGATGACGGCTTCATCCGCTGGGTCGACGTGGTACACCAAGTTCTTGGCCACTGGTCTGCACCAACGTAACCTCAGGCCCCAACTCATCCGTCCACCATAACCACAACAGCAACACGCACCGATCCGCGTCAACGCCCACGACTCCACAAACTGCTACAGCTCCACACAGCCACCGCCACAGTCCGTGCATCGCCCGCATATCCGAGTCTTGCCTCACTTACAGATGTGACTGCAAGTGCCCTTTCAAGCTCCATCCGGTTACGACGTACCCTCCTTGGTTACACATATTTCCACCCTGGGGTTCTATTCTGTGTTCAACAGTACTCTCCCAATATGTTGGACCTCTTCGTCATCAAGAGACCTCCAAGCATCACGCCGGACAAGCCAAGCGACCAAGCCTCTCTCGTCACCATGTCGTTCCTGCTCACGCCGTCGACCACCATCAACTACAACTTCGTGTCGGGCGTGTACGGCGCCTTCGCGGCGCTTAGTGTGCTGCTGTTCGTGCTGCAGCGCTACACGCCGGCCGTCGAGGGCTTCTACATGGTCGTCGCGCCATTCATCCCGTGCTTCTTCTGGAGCTTGCTCGTGCGCCAGCGGTGGCTGCAGGGACGCCAGCTCACTGGCGACGACGCAGCCAAGACAGAGACCAAGAAGGACCAATAGCCAGCAATCAGAACTTCAAACGAAGCAAAATTGGCGGAGAAAGTGCGAGAAATATATAGAGTTTTGTACGTGAGAGAGCATGATGTGATGTTCATGCCGCTGTCGCGTTGGTCTCCGGCTGGAGCTGCTGTGGCTCGATGGTTAACGTTGATAGCGGAGGCAGGGTGTCAAGATTGAGTCGTTTGGTCAGCGACTGGTAGAGCACCTCGTGGTGCTGAGCGCGAGTCGAAGCAGCGGCTTCGGCCGACGTCATCGCCTGGAAATGCGACTGAATGCGCTTCACACGGTGCGGATCCGACTGGAGAAAGGCCGCACTCGCGTGCTGAAGAAGTCGCTCGAGAAGCACTTGGTCGGGTTTGTTTTGGGTCCACTGGAGCTCTGAGAGGGGCTGTAAATGAGTGCAGGAGCGAGCGAAACACGCGTCGAAGTGCGAGTCGACGAGCTCATTTACGGATGACGAGCCGTGGATACGCTGCAATGCAGCCAACGACAACGACGCCCTATAGTATATACCGCCACTCCCTGTTAGCAGCCCAGCTGACACAGTTTGTAGAGAGGTCTACGTACATTTCGGCAGTCAGGTTGTGAGGAACTGCCGACAGACATACCGCCATCTCGAATAGACGCTGCATCACCAGTTCGAAGCTCGTGAGGCGACCGTTCTCCAGGAAAAACGCGGACACGGCATCACGGCCTCGTCCTGTTCAGATTAACGAGTCAGTAGCTGTTCTCCTAGCGTGAAGAAGGATGCGGGATCACTTACGCTGGAGTAGCTCGGCGATGAACAGCACGAGCTGAGCTTGGGCCGTTTTGATGCGTGGCGTCTCAAAATCCACGACACTGGCGCTGCCCAGAGCGTCTACGATGTCCTGGACGAGCGAAAGGAGTTGCTTCTCCAGTGATCCGCCCAGCATACAGTGGAGAATCTCCAGCGCAGTGGCGACGGAGTCAGGGGAGACGACGCTGCCCACGGCGTCCTGGTCGCCACGAATGCGAGCCAACAGCAGCGGCAGGTACGTCTTTGGGGCGACAAATCGGCCCACCAAGTCGGCGATTTCACGGAAATGCGTGCGGTTCTCGGCGCCTTCCAAGTCCCATGTCTTCAGCAGCGTCAACAGCAGTGTATGGGCGTCCACTGTGATTGTCTCCTCGCTGTACACGATCACACACTTGAGCAGACGTACTGCCTGGGCACGCGTTGGCGACTGCCAGTTTTCCAGCTCTCGCAGGATCGGATTGAGGAAGCGACGCGTGCGTCCTCGCACGTACAGTCGCGTCCCCAGCGACGGCCGCTTCTCAAAGAACGGACCAGGTAGCCGCTTGGTGTAGTTGTAGCTCGGGTTCTTTCCATCCACGCCGTACTGCTTCATCTCCAGCACTTCCTCGCCGTGCTCCTGCTCGTACTGCTTTCCCAAGACATCCAGCGTCTGCATCGCAAGGCTCGAGATCTCGTCCAGCTCATTTGACACCGCACTCAGCAAATACGGCATGAGCCGCGACTCGTGGTCGTACCGGTCGGGCAGATTCAAGATCCAGTCTTGGATCAAGTTGTAAAACGCCTTGCGCACTTGTGGGTTCGTGTCCTGGTCGAGCCGCGCGAAGAAATTGTACCGCACTTCGCCTGTGTAAAACGCTGCGACGGGGATCACGTTGTCGTCGCGGTGGCCGATGAGATCGACGATGGCTTCCGTGCCGCTGCCCTTGCATTTCTCGAAATTCGGACACGACACGAGAGCCTGGATGCACTCAATCGCAGCGACACGGACACGAGCGAGCCGGTGGATGAGCAGCTCTTTGGCGGCTCGTGTGAACGCAATAGTGAAGTGCTTCATCACGCTCACCATGTGGCCGCACAGCTCTTTCAAGATCTCACAAGTCTTGATGTTGACGTCGTGGAAGTCGTCGTGCACGCCGCTGACCAAAACCATCAAGATGTCAAAGACGTACGCGTGGAGGATCGAGGACGCGTTGCGTTCAAACGCATTGCGTAGGAGCGTCTTGAGCAGCTCCAAGAAGAGCAAACGGATTTCTTCGGATGGCTCCGTGGGCTTGAGCCGCGTGACTTCGTCTTCCTTCACGAACACGCGGCCTCGCTTGAACGCGTCGTGAAGAAACTGGTCACGTGTGAACACTTGGTTGGCTTCGTCATAGCTCCACTGGGAGTTGATGCGGTTCGAAATCGCTGGCATCAAGTACGGCAGCACGCGCAGCAAGTCTTCTTCGTCGGCGACGTACTGGGTCGTCAGCTTGATGCAGACCTCCCTCACTCTCTCTATCGGGTCGCTGAACCGCTTGAACAGCGGCTTGGCGATATCGCTGAAAGCCGTTTGGTCGAGAAGAGGCTCCTTTTGGCCTTCTCCTCGAAGCAACTGTGTTTCCAACGCCAACGCGGCCTGTTTCCTCACACTCGGACGCTCATCCGCCAAGCGGTTGATTTCCTTTGCGAGCGAAAATGGCTCCGTGGTGCTGCGTGGACGATCGTGCACACTGAGACCAAGGCTCTGTTTTCCAGTCTCCATGAGACTCACAACGTCCTTCGTGGTCTTAGAGTCGCGCTTCTTGGCGACTGTGCGTTTGCCTCCCTTGTCAGAGGCCATGGATTTGTTTAGCAACCGTGAGACGTCGACTGTCGAGCGACGGCCCGACGTCTCGCTCTGCATCTCCTTCCACAGAGTATCCACTGACCGATCCGAAGGCATGACGCAGAGAGGAAGCGATGAACTCTGTGATTGTGAGCTGCGAATCCAAAGGATCTACAGTTTCTGGTCACTGGTGCGTCACGGCGGACTTTCCATCGAAGAGCTCCGCGTCGTTTCGTGCATTTCCAAAACCAGGTGAGACTGCCAGTGACGGTCACATGGCTACACTTTCAAGGAATGGGATTTCAAATTAACACTCTAATTTACATGGCGTACGCCACGACGTTGTGGGGCGACAGCTTTCGGCGCTTGTAGAACAGTACATATGCGGCCTCAGTCACGACGTCCGCCGGTGCGATCTCCACGACCTTCTCGTCGTCAAAACGGTACCACACGTCGTCAAACTCCAACTCGGCCGCGCCTCCGCGGTGATGGCGGTCGCGCTCGCGAGTCGAGAACATGCGCGCACTCTCGTCAAAGTCGCTGTCGTACTTGCAGTACGCGGTGTAATGGCCGCGTGCGAGTCCGCCGACGTGGTTCGCGACGGCGTACAGGTCGTACAGACACGCAGGATCTTCGGCATCGCCGTGGTTGCCCGAGCCTTCCTTGCCCATCCATTGCGACAAGTCCAGCCCTTGCAACGGGAAGTCGACCATAGTCCTCACTTTCTGGCGGAATCCGTTCTCCTGGTACTGGAACCGCTTGAGCTGGATCATCACGAGGTCAGGCAGCTTCCACAAGTCGCTTCGGCGCGTGCCGGCACGCTTCCCACCACAGCGCTCGCAGTTCCAGTGATCGTCGAGTGAGATATCTTCGGCCTTGAACAGCGCCTCCAGACAGCTATTGAGCGAGGTCGAGTTACTGAGGATCGACTCGCTGTTGTTGTTGCTCGTGTGCTCCTTTTCGAGCGCAGCCATCTCCTCTGGGATACGGTCCTTGGATTGCTGCTCATTGTCCGCGTACACGGCATCCTTCCAGTCCAACACCACGACGCTCTGCGTGGCGAAATGCTGCAGGATACACGACGAGTCATTGGGAAGCGCCTCGCCGAGCAACGCAGCAGCGTCATCGAGATCCACGACACGGACTTCGTACGGAACCTGGGAAGCATCGTCGCCAGTGGCATGGTCCGGGAAATTCGGAATAAACCGAGACGCCTGGAGTAAAATCGCACCGTGGAGGTCGTGGGCTGTGCGGTCGGATGCAATCGTGACGAACATGGGCACGCCGAACACCTCCAACATGGACCCGTTGCTTCCACCGGCGCCGTAGGGACGCGTTGGTGCACTATGGAAGTACGAGGACTTCTGGGTCACCAGGATTCGACGGTGGACGACTTGCACTTCAAAAACCTCGACGCTGCGTGTCGTTTTCGTATGCACAGGAGCCACATTGCCTTCTCGCCAGTCTTCGGCAGAGAACCACTTGTCCCACTTGGAGCTGAACGCGTCGAAGTGTACGAGCACACGGTTCACACTGCCCGGTGCGGCGTCCTCCCCGGTCTTCGGCGAGAGGATACGATCGCTCACTGCGTTTCGGTGCTCTTCGGACACGCCGACAACGCTGCCTGGATGCCAATCGTCGTGAAACCCAACACCATCGACGCGGGATCCGACCCGCAGCTCTGAAAAGTCGTTGACTTGCGTGTTCTCGGAATCAAACGATTCACTCGATGGGTCGGCAACCGTTGAAGCCACGAATGATGGTGTTGCTGGGATGTCATCCATGCTCCACGCTCGCTCGTACGCGTACAGATCACGGAACGGCGTAATCGCCTCCAGCGTCTCGTTATCATCGAAGATCCGCTTGATACGGTTGTGACGCACTTCGACAATCACAAACCGCCTCGCCTCGAACCCGAAAACCTGCGAGATCTCAACACACAGATCTGCCACCGTACCAGAACGAGCCAACCAGAATCCCTGACGCGTCGGAGTGAAAGCTTCCAAGGCAGACTGCGTCTCGTCCGATGATGGCCGCACTTGCAGGATGACCTTGACGTCCACGCGCAGAAACTTGGGCTCCGGGATCGGCACGCTCACGAACAGGAAGGGGTCGAAAGTAGCCTTGCGCTCTTCGCACGAAGAGCACACCGTTTCACTGCGCATTTGGCCATGAAAGAGATCCACCACGACCGACGAGTTGACACTGGCGTGAGCCTGCCACGCAGCGGAGCCCACGACTTCATCCGTTGATGAGGCTGAAGTCGAATCTTCGTCAGCAGCCGTACTCGTGTTATCATCCTCGTCGATACTGGAGCTTCCTGATCCGAAGAACGGCATGCACAGCAAACCACCAGTGCCATCTCTGCCACGTCGTGGCGTCGCCACTCCTCCGCGCTTGCGGTTCAAGTCTTCGTGCAGAGAATCAAGGAGCGACACCATGAATTCGTGTGCATCATGCTGGCTGGATTCTTGGAACTGCGTGCGGTGGCGAGCGAACTCGTCCCGGAAACCGGCAGGAGCGAAGCACGACTGCGGAACTTTCAACTCGCTCCACAATGAATCCATGAGCTTGCCGTACGCCGCAGCGATCTTGCCCTTGGTGCCAAGAGAATTCACCTTGTTGACATCCTGTAGGAACCTCTGCGACAGAAAGTACTCGCGCAGCATCGGAGAGTGGCCCACGCATTGCAGCGCACAGTTGAGAAAGCACGTGTTGCCCATGTTGAGTAGGCCTGTCGTTCGGACGCCACTCCCGCCGTCGGTGAGACCATCCATTTGACTCGCGATCAGGCGAGGCACGATCTTCTTCTTGAGCTTGAACTGCTCGTTGAGATTCACAAACAGTCCCGAGTTCGTGACCAGTCCACTGTGGCCACCTGTGTACAGCTCGCCCGTGCGGTCGTCCACGGCCAGTTGCTTCTCGTATTTGTTGCCAGCTTCGTCAGCTGCACTATGCGGCTGAGCCTGCCAGCTCGACGGCGACAACGCACACTCAATGCCTGGTTCTCGACACACAAAGTCGTTTCCGATCGGCTGGTACAGAGAGAAATGGAATCGGTTGTCCGAAAAGTGCTGCCGCGCCGGACCCGTCAGTGCTGATAACGCCTTGAAGTCGATAATCAGCTCACACCCCGACTGGATCCGTACACCTGCAAGTGAGGTCCCTGAATCTTCAAGACTGCGCTCAATACGTCGCCACACATCCCATCGGTGGCGCCGCACCCAGAATGACACGCTCTGGATGTTCACGCCAGGCGATATGCCCATTCGATGGAGCAGATCCTTCAGCAGCGTTTCAGCCGACAGCAAGAACCGTCTTGCAAGCAACAGCGACGTCTGGATCGTGTCTGTCTTCATCAAGCGGATGTACAGCACCACCGGATACAAGTGGACTCGCAGTCGCTCGTTCACAGTCACAAACTCGTCTTCTTCGACGCCAACACCGAGTTCGTGCTCCTGGTTATCTTCAGCTTCCTCTTGGTTGGCTCTGTCCTCGTGCGCGACGATTTTCCGCGCAAACTCTGGACCACCACCGTACAACAGTTTCAACTTGGCCCACACAGCACTGCCCACCAGCACGATGTCTTCTCCGAGCTGAAGCCCTGGCTTGAGCACGCCTTCCAGTTCCGGATCACACAGCACCGTATTGGAGATCGGACCGACGGCTCCGAGCCACTGCCCCCGTGGTTCTTGGGTACTAGTATCACTCTCTGTCCGTGTCGACTGCTTGCTCTGATTAACGCTATCGACCCAGCGTCTCCACCACGAAGCCTCCACGACGTACGCTGCGTCGCCTACATGCCACTGGCACTTGTCGTGCAGACTGAGAATCGTCGTCTCGCCCAGCAGCGCCGCCAGGATCTCAAACGGCGCCATCAGCGCCTCCACGACGTGCGGTAGCTTGAGCATGCGGTCGTAAAAGGCGTCAAAGCTCACGGCCGCCTGACCTCCTAGCAGTGCGTCTCGCAGCGTCCTGCCGTCCATCCTCTCGCTCTTGTTCGTCTGGACAACGAGCAGCGTGGCCTCCAGCAGCTGCACGCCCGCGTTCGTGAGCTTGAGCTCGTGCTTCTCCATGAACCACTCAAACACCACTGCAATGCGGTCGTCGTCGTCCACGTACGCGCCGTCGCGGCGTCGCAGGCGACCGAAACACCGCACGAGCGTCTCGCACAGCTCCGTGAACTCGACTTTGCCCGAGCCATTGCGGTCAAAGACCGCCCAGATCTGCTTCTGCGCGGCGTGCGGCGCACTCTGCAGCGCCGGGAAAAGCCGCATGAACGCGCTGCGGCGCAGTTCCAGGCGCTGGTCCACGGGCTTCTGGAAGACCTTCTTCCGCCACGCCGGGTAGTCCAACTGCAGCGCCTTCTTCAGGTTCCCCTCGACGGCGTGCGGCCGATCCGTGGCGTTTGAGGGCGGCAGCAGATCGCGCAGCAGGCTCCTGGCGGCGTCGCTGTCGTTGTCGCTCAGCAGCGTGAGCAGCACGTCGCGTTGTCGCGTCAGGAACGGGTGGCTTCTCCAGATCGCGCCGCCCTTGGCAGCCAGATCGTCCTCGCGCTGGCGCGCGCGTGCCACCAGCGCCTGTAGCAGGAGCAGCTCGGCGTGTGACAGTGCGTCCAGACGCGTCATGCGGCGCTGGCCCAGCGTGTTGTGCTCGGGATACGCCGACAAAGCGCGGCGAGATGCCGGCCAGAGACGCGTCTGGAGACGGCGTCTTGCCACGGCCACAGTCGACCGCGAGTGGCTGTGGGTGCGGCTCGCGCTACTGGAGACGCGCGGCTTGGATGTAGACGCCTTGGCGTCGGTCGCGCGCGTCGTCTTGATGGATTCTGCGTCGAGACGAGGCGGTAGATCCACGTCCACGCCGCCATTAGGGTCCCCGTCGACGCCGCCGCGGTCGTCGCCCACGGCGGAGATTTCGTTGGCGCCCATTTTGTTGGCGTTTTCGTGTTGGCGTTTTGTTTGTTGGGTGCTGCTGTTGGAATTCCGAGAGACCAGGAGAGCGTGTTGTTTGTTGGTGCTTTTTCGTGCAGCTTCGAATTTTGGGTGCGGAAGAGACTGCCGATGAAGAGTTCAGGGGCGTGTGACTGACAATCTGCACCCAAAGAACCGACGACGATACCGCCCAAAACTGCAAGGTGGTGGTGAAATCTGGAAAGAATCGGACCGAACAGGCGCCAGTTTCAGCGCTCTCATATCCCATATCTTCCATATATCATTGCATGATTTTATATATTGCCCAGGTGTGATCCAAATGGATAGTTATGAAATATGATATTTGGTGTAGTATGTGACCGCCTACTCACTGATGTTCTTGTGATGGAGAGGCATAATCAGACGATTAGCCTAAAATTGCACCTGTCGCGATCTGGATTCATACCTGGAAAGCTCTGGCCATCGTACCCGGTGCTTGTCGTTGAAGCATTGATGCCCAGTGTGTATGAATGTATGATGGAGTTGAGAAGCTGTTGAGACAAGATAGAGACATGCCTGAAGTCGAAAATGGACCCAAATGCCTTTGTGTGCCTTTGTGCACAACCGTGCCTCGTCGGTATATAAACCGGTTTAGCATTCACTAACCGGTATTTTTCTGGAATTGCCCTAGTCGCGGAAGGTGTCCATTTTTTCAGTCGCGGGTGTTCGATCTAGATCCGTTCCCAGTTCACGATTGGGGTGTATCAGGGGTAGGGATGCAGCTCGTCATGGAGATGAGACCCGATCCCTTGTGCAAGCCTTGGTGACGGGCTCCCAGCTGCTTTTCACTCGTCGGGTGAGACGAGAATGTCCTGCATAGAGGCGGAATCGAAACACTCCTTAGTATGTGACGAGCTGACTGGTGGCCTCCATGTTGGCTGTGATCGACTCGTTTTGCAACACGTTTTAATATCGAACTCAAGATCTGTTCATTTGCTGGGGTCGCACATGCCTTCGTGACGCGGCCTTGCCAATAGAATCCTACCTGTTCACAACTACATGCCTAAAGTATTGTGCTCCCTCGAAGCCTCGCCTTCTTCGATCAGTGTGGAACTAGCTGGCTGAGGGGGCGGAAGCCGAAGTGGTCTGCACAACAATTGTCCGTTCGCTCTGACGCTGGACGCTTGCATCCCTCGATAATGCACCGCTTGCCTAGAAATATGACAACATGAGATGATTGCTCTGACGGTGAGTGAAGAGTAGCGCAGGGATACCTCCTCCATGAGCCCAGCATTTTCCGTGCGAGACTGCGATCTTTTCACAGCCCTCTGTCTTGCAGCGGGTCCCTCCGCCGTGGGACCAGCAAATACCTCTCGACTTGGCACGCTTCGTGCAGCCCTCGATCTTACAAATTGTGAAACCACCTAGAACAGAAACGATTAGACCAGTGGAC
The DNA here is from genome assembly GCA_023334995.1 of Pythium sukuiense. Lineage (NCBI taxonomy): Eukaryota > Oomycota > Peronosporomycetes > Pythiales > Pythiaceae > Pythium > Pythium sukuiense. Next base: position 25,109 of record JAADVL010000188.1, read on the forward strand.
CGACAAGCACATCTGCACCAGTATCCATTCACGTACCATGCTTCCAGCATAGCCCTCTGTTCTGCGCGCGGCAGTTGCAATCGTCGACGCAGCATCGTTTGCCGCCCTGTATATGAGATTAAAACGCCGTCAGTGAAAAGCGACGTTTGTCTCCTCCATCATTCGTCAGTGAGCGTACCCCGTGGCGAATGCAGAGACCATGGTCCACGACGTATTTCTGGCATCCAGGCTCTTTGCAAATGCGCGCCTTGCGCTTCTTCTTGCCCTTCCCGGTGGTTGACGAAGAGTCCGACGCGGCCGCTTCTCCTAGATCCGACGACGATTGCGCCTGCAGGTGCCGACGCGGTCGGTTTTCTTCTTTCTCACTTAGCGTGTCTTCATCGTCATGCTCCATGGACACGTCCTCCGCTTCTCCTTCTTCGTCACTCTGTTGGCCGAGAATGAATCCGATCGAAGACTTGGCGAACGGCGGCTGCACTGGAGGTGGCGCGTGCACGGTCTCCTCGACAGCGCCCGACTCGGCTGCATCGTCGTCTGCCGCGTTGATGAGATCGCGCAACGAGATCCCACGCATGGTCGTCAAGCGCACGCTGCGCTCACCGCTTCGAAGCCCTCTCCTTGGTTTCTGTGTGAGGTCGAGACAGTACCGGTCGTCGGCAGCTAACGGTAGTCGAACTTCGGACCTGCATAATCCTTCGCGAAGTACTTGCTGAATCTCATAAAAACATATCCCTCTCTACCTGTTTTGTATATCGTATTGTTTGCAATGCATGCACCTGCTTAATCGGATATCCTACGAACTTGTATCGTATTTTGGTAGAGCTGGCTGAACTGTCGGATGCACTTTCGAGCCCAAGGTTTCTGTCATGTCACCAACTCACCAGTTGCTTGTTGAGGGGGAGCCTTCCATGCAAAAGGCTGTAGAAACGCGTCCCATCAGGTGATCAATCGCAGACATCATTTTTCACGGGGTCATTTTGAGCAGTTTCGTTGTTCAGTGTGCTTTGCGGCTGGAAAAAACACACAGAATATAGTATTTCAGAGGCGTTCCATTTGTTGGGCTGTGTCGTTGAAGTACGGAAAAGCGTTTAGGGGAAGGGTCCTTTCGGCCCCTGAGGTTTATCCGATAACTCACCGGGTTGGGATGTTGCGCAATCTGGCGACCCGCGACTGGCTGGATCGAGTTGGGAAGCGCCGTTCTCAACTCAAATGCAGAAGGTTGAGCTTCCAATTCTGAACTCAGGGATTCCTTTTCTTTGTCGTTTGCGCATGCACAGCATGCTCGACGTTGAACACGGCATCATGGAGTTCCGGCTTTATGATACTTCTTTGGGTGAGGGTACCACATGACGATCAAAATTCCAGGCGCTGGCGACTCTCATCACGTCACAATCGATTTCCTTTCCCTCGATTACCGAGGTGAACAAGGGCAAAGAGTCAAGACATCGAAATTGTCGTTTACCTGGACGCCTGCAGGGTGGAGCTACTGGGCCAGTACTTCCTATCTGTGTGATGTCTGTGGATGGTTTGGCAGGTCGTGTCAAGCGGAAGCAATTGTTTCCATGCACTTTTACATGTAGTGTACTAGATAGGAAAAGGACATTGATCATCTTGGTGATCTCGAGATATCTTGCCTTCAGAATTCACCTTCCAGCGCTTCAGCATCGTCCCAGGCAAAGTGCTCGTTGCAAAAGTTGTTGGTTCGCTCAGACGCGGGCTTTCGGCAGTTTGCGAAAACACAACGCTTTCCTGTGATGCCAAGAAGGAAAATATCGTCAGCTATATGCGCTCCTTTGGTTCGTGTGTCCTCAGTGAGTGGCTTACCTCCGCCGTGGGCCCAGCATAGACCGTTTGAGACGGCAATCTTTGTGCACTCGTCGCGCTTGCAGCGAGTTCCGCCTCCGTGGGACCAGCAAATGCCCCGCGATTTGGCGCGCTTAGTGCAGCCTTCTACCTTGCAAATGGTGAAGCCGCCGTGCTTCCAGCACAGCCCTCGGTTTTGAGCTCGACAGTCGCAGCCTTCAATGTAGCACCGCTTACCACCCTGCATCACAACAATACGAGCCGGGTTAGCTTGTGTACGTCCTGCATTTCAGATAGAAAAAAAGCGCTCACCCCATGGCGAATGCAGAGTCCGTGGTCGACGACGTATTTGGTGCACCCCTCGGTCGTGCAGATGCGGGCCTTGCGCTTCTTCTTGTCACTTGCCATCGACGCCTCGGCCACAGGGTCTTTCGGGTGAGTTTGTTTCGTTCTAGATTTTGCTTGAGCTGTTCTTGACGTGGCTGGAGGTGTGGAAGATGAAGACGCGTTCGACATTGGAGACAAGTTCGATGCTGAGCTTTCAGAGTGGACGCGTCCCTGCCACGGTGGAGTTTGCTTGAATGTCTGTCTGGCTGGCCGATGGTCCTGATCATGATCGTAGTGTTCTTCCTCTTCATCTGGCGGAGTTGGGCGGCGCGTCTCGTCAGAGCTCCGACGTACACTGCTCAAAATGAAATCGAGCGACGGTCTCCGCTCCTGTGGTCGTGACCAAGACTCCAAATACGGCGACGGCGTTGGCACGTGAGGGCGTAAGTGTGTGCGGGGTCCCAACAGCGCAGGCAATGGAGGCAACGGTACAAATGGTCGCTCTTGTGGCGTCGCCTGGTAGCTTCGAAGCGGGCTCGATCCTGTCAAGACTCCAGAAGCTACCCCCACGCTTCCCCTTGAGGCCACGTTCCGGCGCTGCACCGGCGCGTGGAAGACCATGCTCGTGTTATCGTGGTAGGAGTCCATGGCTTGTCGAATCTTCTTCGCTGTCGTCGTCAGAGTAGGTGCTCGTGTAGTCTCCCGGCGGTGTGAATGTGCCAACTGCTTCGTAGTGTTCCCTTTAACGCAATCTCCGTGGAAAACGAACAGCCTGAAGGGTCGATTGGCTAGAACAGCGTGCGAGGGGGGGGGCGACTAGCTGGGCACGGACCCCTGAGGAGTTCTTCCGCTGGTGGTTCTTGGCCGGCAGGGGATTATTCGTAAATGGGCCAGTGAAGAAGCCGTGCCGAGTCACGACTGAGCCAAAGGACACCTCCTCGTCCCAACGTCCGGGCTCGAGACTCGAACCTCGAGTGGTGTTCGGCGCGTTGGGAGTCGGCGCTGCTGTGTTGTGCGCCGGTGGAGTGCGTTTCACGCGGTAATTTTAACCTCAGCTTCGTTCCTGTATGGGGAGTGAGAGGATCCGCAGACGACGGACGACGGTAGTACAGGGTGGCGTGGTGTGGCCAGTCCCGAACCCTCTGAGCTCCCCGAGTGGAGCAGTGCGATCTTGGCGTCGGGATCCCGTTGGGGCAAGGGCTCTTTCTGGGTCTCTCTCTGTTGGGAAGGATCTCGCTTGGAACCGTTTTGTGGAAGCGCAGTGGCCAGGGCGGAGGGGTTGTGGTTGGTTCTCTCATGCACATATTTATGTGTGTGAGTGATTGTTTTCTCACAGTGTCTTTGGGCAAAGGCGGAGATGTTCGGTAATGCTCAGCACAGCCAATGGTATTGCAAATTGCAATTTACACCACGGCGCAACTTTATTTGGATTCTGGGTCCCTCTGTTAAGCCACCACCTCAAAACAAGGTTGTTTCGTTTCAAAACAAGGTACACGCGAAACGACGCGGGAGGTCTGTGGATATCGATGAACTCCTCAGCGAAGAAGACGACACCTCACTCCACAGAGAGGCGAGATGAAGACCAAGCCGAGCGTTATATGGCGCATGATCATACTGCTGCTGCTAGTACTGCTCGATGTGCGAGATCTGTGGTTCAAGTCTCAGTGGCTCGGCTCGGATGACACGTTCCGGTTCACTTCCACGAGCGTCGAGACTCTGAAGGCATCGCCATCCCTGCGACTGACTGGTCCAGTGAACTCCTCTATGGGTGGCTCTAGCCAGCGCGCGTCAGGTTGGCGCTCCTTTCTGCAACGCTGTGACGCGATTGAAGGCTTCCATGGCAAGTATTTTCTCCATGCGCGGCTGCGGAACTGCACAATCGGCGCAAACGCCGACACGAGTATCCAAATCGTACCGGATCTTGTCGTCAGCAGTGGTATCCGCGCTGATTCGATGGCTTGGGCAGCATGTCAACTACTTTACATCCACCGCCGGCCTCCGATCTGCCACGAGAACATTGTTGTCGAGTTTCTGCGGCGGTATGCCATGGCGTTCCCCACGATCCCAAGACGACTCATGCTCACCCCGATGTCAGATGCTGAGGCCGAAGCGTTCAACTTGCTCGACGTGATCAGCAAGAGCGCTCCCCTTTCCTCCATCGTCTGCGTCGAGGGCTTTGAGTACACTGATACTGCAAAGGAATCCAGGTCGACACTTTTCGGCTGCGCCAGTCCGACGGTTTTCGAAGCAGCGTTCATCGGCCGCCACGCGGCTTCGTTTGGAGAATTACACCGGCAATTGGCATGGCTCACAGTCCACGATGTCAACGTGCTCGGACTGCACTACGTCGTTCGTCAAAACGCTATCAGCTCCTTTTCGGTCATCGACGCCAGTCAAGACAAGCAGAAGATGACGCTAGTCCACGAGTCCCACGTCAACTTGAGCTCCTCGGGCGTGCTCTACCATCTTCTCATCAGTGTGGACTTCATCTTGCTGATGATCCACTCATTCAGCGCAGTCGAGCTCGCGATTTTGATGATTGCTCGTAGTGAAAGCTTGAAGCGTGCAGGTGGTGACGTCGGCAAACTGTCAGCCGGTTTCCTCACGCTGTCGCTCTACCGAAGCACTCCAGTGATCGTATTGACCGTCATCTCGCAGCTCATCTCGTGGATCCTCGTGCTGCCCATCAGCGTGATCTGGTCATGGAGCGAATCTGCCTTGAGCCACTTCCATGCAGTGCTCACCATCGTACGCGTGTGGGTGCTCGTGCTGCTTTCGCTCCGCGCGTTCTGGCACTGCTTCGTCGCGCTGCGTGAGTCATCTGCATACTCGCTTGCCAAGCGCACGTACGTGTCTTCGTTCGAGCTGATGGCAGTGACCGGACTCACGCTCCTCATCTTTCTCGGCCAAATCCACCAGATTCGCGATCGGAAGTACAGTCTGGACAAGCAACGGCTTGTGGATACGACCACGTTTGACAATGTGGCTGTGGTCAGCAACGCTTACCACGATGAACAAGACTACTTCCCGCTCTCCAGTCGAGCGTCAGTCGTGTCGTTGCTCTACATTCCACTCGTGAACATCCTGCTACTGTCGCTGCTATTCGTTGGTATCATCGCGGCCGTCCGTTACGCGTACTTCAGCCGCCGCCTCGCAGCCATGGAGCTTAGTGCCATGAACGACAATCGTCCCTCCTCACCCCTCTCGTCCTCGATGGCCGGGATCTACGCGCGACTGCCAGCCGAGGATCTCCTGGACGCCGCCATCCGAGCAAAGCAGTTTGTCCGTGAGCGTCTATCACTTGAGGTTCTGTCACCCAACCAGAAGTGGCTGCGAGCTGAGCAGTACTTGGAGTACGGCGTGCTGCTCGAAGAAGGCACGTTCCTGCGAACGAGGGTCGGCTTCCTAGGCGTGGCAAAGCCCAAGATCCACATCGACGACGGTCACGCGGTTGTCGGTGGTCACGGCCACTTGGAAGGCCAACTGGGTGACGACGATGACGGCGGCAAGCACGCGTCTGCGGACTCGCCGACCAAGAAACGCCGCATGTCGGCCCACATTCCATCCGTTCGATGAATGGCGCTCACACGTCGCAGGTATCTCATACATCCTACTGTATCACTCCTTCTAAATACGAATGCATGATCTCAAAAGATACTCTGTTGCACCAATGCAACATATACCCATCTTATGTTCCGTTCTAGCAGCGTAATGGGCGTGGTTGAAGTGGCCGTGGAAATGGAAGAAACGCCAACGAAGATGGAGATGAAGGAGGGGAAGGAGACGAACGAGAGCGCCGCGCTCCTGCGCGTCGTGGAACATGCGCGACAGCTGAACCACGTGATCGACGTCAAGCGTCTCGAGCGCATGCTCTTCATCTATCGCTCGTGGGTCGCGTCTGTGAGCGGCAGCGTGGAAGGCGGCTTCTCGCTCACGCGTGACGAGCTCGACTGTGTGCTCGAGTTTCCGCCGTCAAATGGCCACGTGGACTTCCTCATGGCCACGTTCCAGGCAGCAGACGCAAGCTGCATCGACTTGCTCACGCTGCTGGCCACGTGTGCGTGTCTGGCGCGCGGCTCGCTCGAAGAGAAGGCGCGGTTCCTGTTCCAACTCGTGGATTTCGACACCGAGGACGAGATAGTGGAGGACGAGCTCGCCGTGCTCATCACGCTGAGCCACGACGGCTTGCGGCGCTTGGGGATTGTGGTAGTGGAGATGAAGGATCTGGACGCTCGCGCCGTCGCGTGCGAGGCGTTTGAGTTCGTGGGCATCGACGACGGCGGCAAGATGACCCAGGCGCTGTTCGTCCAGTGGCTCGTGTTCCACTGGCGCCCAGCGGCACTCTTCCAGCGTATCGAGTGAGTGTGGCTTTGAGTCAATTGATGTTCTCGTCGTGGGGGTTTGATTGATGTTTGTGGGTGCTGATTGATGCTGGTAGATCAGTGAAGACGCTGGCGCAATTGATTCAACGCCTCCGAGCAGCGCTGGAGAGTCAGCAGCAAGCTCGCATCTCGAGTCCCTTTCATGTCTACAACGCTGAGCATTTTGGAGTCAGTGCGAGCATCAGTGAACACGTGCGCGTGGTAGTTGGTCCCATCGTTGGTCCGGTACGTGCTGTGAAAGCCCAACTCAACCAAAATTCACTTTCTTCAAGGGCGTGGCCGCTGATACGCCGGCTCTAATTGGCTTAGGTGGATCCACACTCGATCAGGGTGCTGCTGGAAGTAGACCATGCGACCGCAGGTGAGTTCCTTGATTGTTGACTGGTAAAGTGGCTCATGGATTGATGGTTGCGTTCTCGCAGTCCGATGTTTTGCCTTTCAAGTCGACAGCTCGAGGCCGAAGCGCCAATCATCGGAGAGGCTGCGGGACTTGATGTTCACTTTCGAAATGGCAGCATTCGAGCCAAAGGTCCTCGTGCTTGGTGGTCTCGAGCCTGGCCAAACCTACCAGATTCGACTGTTAGGAGTATCCAGGACAGACCGTGAACGCTGTGTGGCGATCGCTTCAACGACGGCATCGGACACGGAGACATCTAGAACGAAGCCTCAGCTGCAGCAAGCGATTTGGGAGATGAGGGCAGTCAATCATGAGGGCATTGGCCAAAACCCAGAAGCGTACCAAAGACTCACGCGGGAGCGCCTAAAGTCAGCTGAGACAAACGCCCCGATCACGACGACCCACTTCTCGGTCATGCGACTTGATGACAGCTTGCTTCTGAGGATCACGAGTCTTCTTGAAGACGATTCTGTGAGTATGGCATGTTCATCGTGGACAATATAACCAGTTTCTAACAGATGACTGTGCAACCAACCCAGGACAACTGCACGTCAATGGCTCGACAAATTATTCACGAGAGGTTCCGTGCCATTCTCAATCGACCCGAGTTATTCAATTTGCTCCGGATGCAAAGCAATCTCCTCGTCAGTTCCCGACAAGATTTACTGGTGAGCACGTCGACAACTCCGCTGGACGACTCGAGTTTTGGGCTTTTCGTGGAAATGCTGGTCGAGCCGTGGCGTCTCTACATCGGAATGCTGTGGGGAATCGAGTCTGACGATGATATCGCGCTTATCTCTCACAACAACTTGTGTTACGTCATTCAATTCGATGCCTTGCAGTATCGTGAGGTAAGAGTACGGCATTTTTGGTGAGCTTTGTTGAGGAGTGTCATAACCAATGAGGTATTTTTTCCTAGAGTAGGGATCTCCACGACGGCACAGCATTGCTGATGTTGTATCGGCATTGGCCTCGCCAAGAGATCTTGTCGTGATATCTGAGACTCCGATACTTCCGCGTGGGATCGGTGACGCGACTGAAGATGAGAGAAACGATCCCACAAGCCTCGACGACGTCCTCGCCGCGATCATGCCCCTGGTAGAATGGAAAAGGCAGGAACTCGCTCGAAACGTGTGCATCGTATCGCGAGACCCTGACGCTGGCTTCGAGACAAGACTGAGCCTCAAGAACACGACTATCAGCATCTGCCAGATCGTTTGCGGACCAACAGTTGGACAGGGCCAAGCATCAGCCTCTGCAGGCACCCTCGTTTCAGTGGAGCATTCGCTATTCACGATTTCGACAACCGACCAAGTGGTGAGTCCGCACTACGCAAGACTCATGTGCTGTCCTCTGCCTCCAACGAGCCGACCAAGCAGCCAAGTGTCATCTAGCCGTCCGACCAGTCGAAGCATGGTACGCAGCTCGCACGGCGAGCGACTGATTGCAGCAGCTCAGGTCCAGCTATCCCTGGCTCGTTTAGACGACGAAGGCGGCATCCACATCACTGTAAGTTTCCCTCGTACAATACTCATACCACCGCACTCTGACAGAAATCCTCTGATTGTAGATAGGGATGATTGTTGGTGAAGTGACCAGCACCACAGCAAGAGTATCGCTGGAGTGTGACCGTGCCGGCGTGGTCACGGTTATTGCTTCAGATCGCTTTACGGGCCAACGTATGGTCACGATGCTGAAAACACTCCGCGGTAGCCCCGTTGCGTGCCTAATCCGTGGCCTCACGCCAGCTCGAGTCTACAATGTCCACATTAAGGTGCGTGACGAGGCTACTATGCAGTGCACATTCATTGGAAAATGCTGACCACTCACTGTGTCTGTCTTATCCGTCCTAGGGCACGAGCGAAGAATGTCGTGGTGTTATCTGCACTCCTTCTCTGCAGCCCGCTTCGACACGAATCCTCCTTCTCGGAGATCACAGCTTCTGTGACCAGACTATCTCAGTTCGCCACTCAGTCTCTTCCTTAGAAGGCACTTCAAGCTTGCCAAACGTGCTCACACATCTCGCTGGAGGCCGGTCCAGCTCCGAATCGGCACCACTTCTATTTGATCTGACTATCCGAATGGGCGTCGTCGGGGCCCTGCGTCACGATCTGCTCGGTGGGTACGAGGTCACCCGCGCGGATCGTGAAGCGGATTCGTCGAGGGTGAATCACGAACTGGAGAGAATGATCCGTTCATGTTACCAGGCACATGTGGCTGTCCCTGACTACCGAACTCTGCTGTCTCGTGGCGCGCATTTCCTTTCCCACGTCGGAATCACACGCAGTCTGCTGCAAAACGGAGCGCCACTTCTCCTGTTGCGAGCTGTAAGGCGAGTACTCCAGGCATACGAAAAGATCGACGCGTCGGACGAAATGAATGTGCGTCATCGACTCCCTGGGCCCATTGAAGTCGTCACGCTGGACTCGACTGACTGTCTCCTATCGCACGATGACGACACTCTCGTCCAATGGGTACGCAAACCTCTCCACCCCTTTGTCGATGACGTACTGACATGGTACTGTCTTGTGATGCTGTTCAGCCTGAAAGTCTACTCACATCGGCCCAGATTCGTACTCTCAAGAGCATTTTGGGTGTCGACTCACGGTCGCCAGCTACGCGTTCCTCGCAAGTTCTCATTATATGCGATGCTCCGATCGTGTGGCCGTTTACGGTCGAAACGCCAAGAAACCATTCGACCCGAGTCAAACCAATCGACAAAATCGTCGAAATTGCTGCGGAGCCGTGGTTCTTCTACCCTCGAGACGTCCAAGCCTTGCTTCAACTGCTCTTTACAGCGATCGCGAAGGTGACGTGATACCCACTTGTTTAATCGTCACCATAGTGTCTCACAGTGTTCAATGATGTATGTAGGATCCGCTGCTTCGGGTGACTCTTCTTTGCTGTGGGCGGTTCGCATCGCGTGTCGTGATCACAGACAAAACACGGCAGCTTAGTATCGAACAGCTCACGCTTGGATCTGTCTCGAATACTGAGCCGAGAGGAGCCCCTCCGCCTATTCCACAGTATAAGAAGGAGCGGCTTCAAGTCGAGCTGCGAAAGGAGTACGAGATCGCAGGCCATGTCATTCCCGGAAGCTCTCCATCAAGCAAGCAGTACTGTCTACTCGACGTGATTCCTCATACCCAAGGAGCCGTGAGCCACCACAAGTTCTACGTAGCTGGTCGACCAGAGGCGAGTGTGGTCCTCGGCCCGGTGATTGGACGCACCACGGCCAGAACAACGCGGATTTTAGTTGAGGTCGATCGACCTGTTCAGACGGCATCGTGCGTCCTGACAGCGTTGGCGACCAACCATTCTGTCTCGGCTGAGTGTGAACTGGAGGCGTTTGTGCCCACAATCTTCAAGGTAGAGGGCCTTCATCCAGGCACGAGATACAAGATCAAGCTCGAGGTAGACGTTGGTCCTCATACTGGCGGATACACTGTGTAACGAACTCACACTCGTCTTCTTTGTAGGGTATAATGTCAAGCCGAGAGGACTGTGACGGCTATGTCGAGACACCTGCACACGTCCCTTTGTCCGTGGAGTGGCTCGTGTTCAGTCGCAACAACCTTCGCAGCCTCCTTCCCGCACTTCCCAGCGGCAACGATCCCGAACGATCGCATTGGCATCGCATTTTGGCACCAGGTGCTCGATTTTACCACTCTCAGCCTGCAAGTGTCGTCGCGACCGACAATGGAGATACGCTCAGCCAGTCGTCGAACCTTCAAGATGAGACTTTCAATCCATGGTATCACGTCGAGGCGTTTGCACTGTCGGAGCCGCTTCGCCAGACCCAGCTCTCTGTTCACGTGGGCGGACAAGTCGATTTGAGCACCAGCTTCCCGGATGAAGAGCTTGGGTTGTTGTTGATCCAACTGTGCGACTCGACGAGCAGTGACGTTGACAGAAAACGCGAGATATTTGCGTTGATTCGGAGCCGATTACAGGATGTGTACCGAGTTGGATGGGGCGTCGAACCAATGCGTACCATCTTGGCGTCGACCAGTAACGTCATGCTACTCCACGAAGCAACGGACATCTTCTTCAGCGTTCGAAGGCTGCAAGACGTACTGCAACGACAGAATATCGACTCCATTACGCAAGACGAATTAGCGCCCGTCGCCTCCAAGTTACGAGCAATGGCATTCGAGTTGTGGCAGCTATACCAAAACCAGCTCTCAGTGGACGTGAACGAAAGCGATCTCGACAATTCCCGGCGAAACAGCTCGAAATTTGCGAGTTACGTCACACTGGGCATGTGTAAACTGGTTTTCATGAACGTGAGTGACGAGTTACGGGATCTGAGCAGCAATGCTGTGATCAATCAAGGCTCCGGCGCCCATGAACACGTCGTGCCATTGGCGCTCCCAGCGACAGCATCGCCAGCAGACAAAGACTCTCAAGTTCTATTGTTCAGCTCCGCTTCGTGGAAGATCCTCGATGAAGCGCTTGACCTTATGGCTCCTGATGGGTCGCCAACGAAGACAAAGGCGAAAGGCAAGAAACCAGGCTCTTCCGCTGTGAAGCAGCTCGCTGTGTTTGTGCCGGTGGATCTCATCGAGCTGGTGAGCGCGCATCCGGCGATCCGAGCTGACGTGACGCGGCTTTTTGAGAAGCTGTTCCAGTGGAAGATGGTGGCTCGCACTGAACGAAACGCGCTTCTGGTGTGCTGCAGCGACCGCATCGCTTCACTAACCTTCACGATCACAGACGAGAAAGTCAACGAGGTCTTGACATTGACACGCGTGTCTTCGATCAGTGAACTGCAGGACGTCTCATTAGCAACCAAGCCGACACCGACCCAAGGCAAAGCCAAACCAAGCTCCAAATCGGCTGCTGGTGGCTTGATCAAAGGCCACTTCTCCAAACGCTTCACATATCAAAGCGCCCCCATTGCAACGATGGTGTCTCAAGGATCAGCTCCTGTATCTTCGCGCGCCAGGTGCACGAGCTACGTCAGGTATCTTCACTTGAGCGACTACCGACGGGGATTCCTCAACGAAAATGTGCTGAGCTTCCCCTCTCGGGCACTACCCAAGATCCTGCTTGGACCAGCCATTGGAAGAATCGTTTTTCAAGATCAAGAAGCTTCGTCGGGATCGACAGATACGAATGACGCTAAGAAGATTACGTGTAGTGTGCCCATTCTCCTCGAAGTGAATGCACCGTCCCGTGTCACGTGTGTCATCGTCGACTCGATGATCAACAAGGAAGTGCGAGTCACGAACGACCTCCAGGCTGACACACCCCACGTCTTTTGCATCCATGAGCTGACACCGCTGCGTCGTTACGTGTATTTTTTCGAGGTGAGCACCCATTTTCGTGTCGTATCACGATAGGGACATTGGTCTGACCAAGTTTTTGTGGTCGTTTAGGGTGTATCCAACGGCGACACTCGGCGTGGAAGCTTCCACACACCTCCAGCTAATGACAACGTGCTCAATATTGTAGCCGTGAGCTCGAATTTCCCGACCGAGATGGACGAGGAGATCGACAGCCTGTGGTTGCCTCTGCTGGATCGAGCCAAGCTTCCATGGTGTGGACTCGACGCGATTCTTCACCTCAGTGGCCAAGTCCCTCTCCACGAAGCAGCAGTCGAGTGCTTTCACTGGGCAAATCGCGAGCTTCGGCGAGAAATCCTGAACGGCGACCGCTCAGCTCTCTTGAAGAAGCGACTTGACCGTGTCCGCCAGAGAGTACGTCGCCGATTTCAGCAAGAGTACTACGTTTGCTGGAATCTGCCGAACATCCGAGAGCTTCTCGGCCACGTCAGTCACTGGTTCGTACGCGGAAAGACTGATCTCGCGCCGTTTCTTGGTCATGACAGCGCAGTGTTTGTGAAAACCTCCGAAGCGGCAAGACTTGTACTGGACGTAGCCAACGAAGTGGTCAACAGCTACCAAGTGAACCTCGGGTCTGCCGCTCACGTTGAGAATGCCTCAAATGAAGACATCGCGCCCAGAGCGACGTCAGTGCGAAAGGATGAGGAGACAGCACTGACCAAAGCTGAAGCAGTGAATCCAAGTGTACCCTCTCAGTCAGTCAAGGATGTACCGGCCACATCATCTACCGAGCCAACGCTACTGGGAGCAGTTGACGAGAGCGCAAAAGACCAGAGCAGTGAGACCCGATCACCAGATCCAGTCGACAATGAAGACGCTGGTGATCACAGTGACGGTGGAGGGGCATTGTATTGGCAGCACGAGAGCATCGCCGTGTTCATGTGTGACACTCGCAACCTCCATCTTCAGTCCAACGACGCAGTCGATGATCCTGAGCCGATCACGTGTAATGGGCGGCTATCCCGTCCGCTTTCGCGGCTCGAGAACCCCATGATCGGCGAGCAACAATGGAAACACTTGGAGGTTCGTAGCCTATCATTGCCTCTGTTGGGAGAACGGATACCGTGTTGACGATAAGCTGGGCTCGTATCGTTTTGATATTATAGCATGCATTGCGGAAAAAGCGGACGCTGCTATTCATTCTCTGCCTCGAGCTACCGCTGATCCTGGCAAATGCGGATCACGTTGAGAAGCTTCACGACGAGCTCCGCCCTGCGAACGACCGACCTAGCAACTGGAAACTCTACGACCACTCTCACGTGCAGCAGCATTGGGTTGCGTGCAAGCGTCAGCTTGAGCAACTTCTGCTCCTGCTGTTCAAGTGGAAGGCCAAGCGCAGTGGACGAGATGTGCTGGTGCTCAGTGGCGGTATGCGCGTGGGCATCGATACACTGCTTCAAGACCGAGAGACACAATTGTCGATTCGCAATCTCACTGTTGGTCCAGTGACCGCAAACGTGGAGACTTACGAGTTTCCGCTGAGCGGAGTTGCGTGTGCCACACTCGCTGGTGGTCTCAAAGACGACCACTTCACCTTCCACCACTCGCTCATGGCTAAGAAGAACTATCTCTTGCTGCAGGCGCGAGTGGATCCAGCCGACGAGGAGAAGGGCACCAAGCACGCGGGTCCCTCTGCGACTCCTGGTGCCAGCGTCGCCGCCGACTTCGTGCCAAACGAGTCTGCAGCTCTCGCTCGCCTGCATCCTGTCGACAAGTTTCGACGCATCCCGGTCTGGTGGGCGCAGTACGTTCCTATGGGCAAGTCTGTGTTCTGGGACGACACCATCACGCTCAAGACTGAGACCGACGAGCGCATGCTCGCCATGAAAGAGTACGTTTGGCAGGACCGCGGCTTCAGCGGCGCGCTTGAGCTGTTCTACGAAAAGTACCAGTTCGCCGAGACAGCACGAATGGAGGAGTTGCGTAGTCGCCACCTGCAGCACGTCGACTTGCAAGCCAACTTCATCAGTGTGCTAGCAGATCTATGGCGTGCGATGCCGGACGCCAAGCGGCAGCAGATGGCGTACTTTCTCGATCCATTCGTACGTGAAATGCTGTTGGACCACGTCTCGCCTGAGCTCTTCCGGACGAGGCTTCAGTCCGGCGAGCCCATTGAGTTGGCGTTTTTCTGCTGTGTGGTCCGGGATTTTGTCTTCGACGCGTGCGTACTGCGCTTGGCGATCGAAACGCAGGCTGAAGACGAGATCCGTACCCACCAGCAAACCATCGAGAAGGCCAAGCGCGACGCGGAGGCAGCCGAAGCCGCGAGGGTTCTCCAGATTCAAGTAGAGGCGCAGGAAGCCGCTCGTATGGCTGAGCTGTTGCGAACTGATCCTCAGCAGTATGCACAGATCAAACTGGCCCAGGAGGAGGCCGTTGAGCGTGAGAAGCAGGCGCGTCACGATGAGAAGCTGGCTCGCAAGAAGGCCGAGCGCCTGGCGGAGATGGAGGAGGAGCAGGCGATCGCCAAGGAGCAGAAGAAGCTGGACAAGCTAGCCGAGCGCGGGGACGGTGCAGAGTACGAACGCCGCCAGAAGGAGCTGGACGCGCGCATCACACGGCTCAAGGACAAGCGGGCGCAGCGCAGCACCCAGAAGAAGAACAAGGCCGAGAAAGCGGAGACCAAGGCGGAGGAGGCCTCACGCTCGTAAGCGGAGGAGCGGGGGAGTGGAGGAGCGGAGGAGCGGAGGAGCGGAGGAGCGGAGGAGCGGAGGAGCGGAGGAGCGGAGGCGGAGGAGGACGGGAGGATGAGGGGAGGGTATCAACCTAGTATCTATTGGGAACAAAAGGGCGGAGCGCCCCGCCACGCAGCCAGAGCAGGAAGACGGCGGACTGCTTCGGGAGGAGTTCATCGATTGAGCGCCTCACACTCGTCGATCCAGTCCGTGTACACGTCGATTGGCGCACTCAGGTCTGTATATCAATCAAACCACATTCATCAATCAATCAGTCCATCAGTCATTGATGTATCGTTTGATGCTGCGCTTTGCTCCATCAAACGCTGATGCAAGAAGAGACCAACGACGTACAGTGGATGGTGGTCTGGTACGATTCGGTGCACACGCGGCATGAGAGGTGGCCGATATTGCGGTCGCGGTCCCTGCGATACGCATCCATGGCATGAGCTACAGCCATAGAAACATCGAGAGCGACAGTGAGACGTACATTTTGCACTCGACGGCGTCGTCGTGCGAGCAGAACGGGCACTTGAACACCGTGGCGATGACCTGCTTCTTCTTGGTCGAGATCTTCTTGGTCGACGTCTTGCGGCGGCCCATGCTTCCAACGTCTCAAGTTGTTGGCGTTTTGTTGGTGTCTTTGCCTCTTGTCGGCGTGTTTTCGGGCGTTTTGTTGGCGTGCGAATGGAATGGGAATGAGGTTCCCACACAGATTTGCCGTTGAGACTCCCTCGTTTGAATGAACGACTCAGACCGCCACCCAATCACCCATAAACATCGCATAAACCTGTTTATGGTCCCTAAATACCCCGTCAAAAATCGTATTTATGTCGTGTTGTAAAGTGTAAACTCGCTTGAATGGATACTTCTAGCCGCGTAGGCTCCTCTTGCCGAGCCATAGAACAACAGCGAGCTCGTCATAAAGCCTCGATCTCGTCTGAGTGTTGTGGGTCTGTGTGGGATTTCGATGGCTGGTCTTCTTCTGCTCCTTGGTCTCCGACTTGGGATGTGATCGGTGGCTACATTTCACAAAAGAAGTCGGCTGCGATGCTGCTTCGCGTGGCGTTGATGGACTGCGACCGCGTCAACTCGTCTTCCAGGTTCCGTACTTGCTGCTGGGCTTGGTGGAGTCTCGTCTGCAGCGCCTTGCGTTCGGACCGCAAGCGCGCCACGAGCACGTCCGTCTCAGCTTTTTGCTGCGAAGAAGAACAGGCACAGGCAGACATATAGCGTCAAGATCGTGTGCAAACTTACGACGATCACGGCGCGCCAAGCGGACGACGGACGACCACTCACTTTGGCCTGTTTAGAAGGCGAGATCGAAGTCACGGCGAGCTCACGCATTTCGTCGAGCCGCTTGCGCAGGCTATCGCACTCATCACGAAGTCGCGACACTTCCTTCATGTGCTCTTGTTCACGTGTACCCTTCTCCGTCTACAAGCAAACACGACACAAAAAGCGGGTCACAAAAGGGGGCTTCTCAGCTCCTGCCGAGGGGTAATCAGAGGCATCAGAGGCTCACAAACCTGGAGTTCGCGCACTGTCTTGATCAGATCCGTGTTGTCAGCGAGCACGCCGTGAAGCACCTTTTGAAGCTGCTGATGGGTCTCGAAGCTGCTTTGGATTTCATACTCGCTGAGTCCTGTCATCCCCACAGCTGAGGTTGACTGCGCTCGAGCACGGGATTCGGAGAATGTGACTTCATGGTCCAGAAGGCTTCCGTTGAGTGAGCTCGCGACTGACGAACTTCGCTGACGGTGGATTTGCTCTTCAAGTTCTCGAATGCGACGCAAAGCTGCAACCAAGGCGCGGTCGCCTTCTTCATCGTCGAGTTGATTGGAAGGCGCGCTCACAACTGGACTTTCGACCTCAGGCTCCGTCGCCGAACTCGATCCACGCAGCTTCTTGATCTCTTCGCTTCGAGCTTTGTTCTCGTCCTCGAGCTTGCGCAGCAACTCGTCGGTTTCGTGGACCTTTGCAAAAGCTCCATCCACTTCGACCTGCTTGGCAGACAATTCACGCTCCAACTCAATGGTCTTCTTGTTGAGACGGCGGTATTTCTCCCGCAGATCTCCAAGCTCCAGCTCAACATCCTCCTGACGCGACGCTGAGTTTCGGAACTGCTCCAGCTGGAACTGGGCAAACTTCGTCGCAGCGGTCGAGGTCTCCAGCTCGTCTTGCACGGCTACCAAGCTGCGTTCAAGCTGCTGGATCTTGTCCTGGTACTTCTCGATTCTCCGATCAAACTTGATCGACAGGTTTTGAATGCGACGCATCTCACGCTCCGTACCGAAGACATCTTCATCCATGTCGGCTGAGTTGTCCTCCGACGCCACGCTTTCGTTATCATCGTCGATAACTGACACTCCTGACACAGATCGGTCGTCTCCATACGTCGAACCAGACGCTGATGGGCTGCCGGTGGACTCACGGTATCGTTTCTCATCCAACGTGGAATTCAGGTCCGCAAACATGGAACGGTACCCGTTGAGAGCTTCCAGCAACTCTTCATTGCGCTCGCGCTGCTCCTCCAGCAGCTCCTGAAGATCAGCGCCTCCACTTTGGGTTTGGGACTGAGCCTGAGCTGCGGCCGCACCGGGGTTGTAAGAGCCAATGCTTGACCTCCGACGCTCGTCCATCACGAGGCTCTTCCACTCCATGAACTCGGCAAGCTGCTGGCGAAGCAGACTGTTTTCAGCGTCGAGCTCCACGTTTCTGCTTGTTTGCTCGTACAACTCTTGCTCCACGTCAGCGTTGTTATTGGAAGTGGAGGCAGTGGATCTTGTCGATCTTGTTGACCGGGCATCGTCGTCTTGGCTGTCGTTCCTTGCAACCTTGATCTTTGGCTTCCGAAGCATGGATGGTGCTCGGGAAATTGTCGGTGTGGGGGGCTGCACGATTCCAGGGCGGGCCCGTGGACCTGAGAACGTCGCCACCTTTTGCTCCTCAAATCGGCAAATCATGCGGTACAGGAGCATCTCCAAACGCTGGCAACGCAGCTCGAGAACGAAGATATCTTGCACAGCGTCGCCGTTTTCAGGAGCTGCCGCGCCAGCAGCCTTGAGCAAGCGTTCCATCATCTCGAGTGCTGGTTCCCACTTGTTTGCGCGAGGCTTCGCGGTGACTTCACCCCCGTGGATTGGGTACCCTCCGTACCCCTGTGGGTACGCTGATTCATGGTCAGGTGACTTCTTCTGTGGCGAAGCACCGTCGGCTTGTGAATTCTGCTTGAGTGTATCAATCTCGTGTCGCAGTCGTTCAATCTCCTGTTTCAAGAGTGGAATGATTGCATCCGAATCTTCGTTCTGCACGGCCTTGTTCTTGATGAACTTTGCACGCTGCGCGAACTTGAGTGTCGATAGCGTCTCGCTGAAGTACTTCTCCTCCGCGGAGATGGTCCCGATAATTGTCGTGATCGAGTTGCCGCCCAGGGAATCACGCAGCAAAAACGTGAGCTTCGAGTCCCGGTAATGCACGTGACGCTTGAGCCCATTGGAGACATCGACCAGCGCCATGATCACATTGCCCAACGCGGACAGCGACTTGTTGATCTGGGCGGCTTCTTTCAACCGCTGACCAGCAGCCTTGGTCTGTCGTTGCTTCTCTGAGCCAGCCAGATCGACCAAATGCAGGTTTGATCGGCGGGTGATAAGCACGCCACGCTCAGTGTGGTGCGTCTGTAGCAGGCGGATTGTGAACACGGCGTGCGAACGCGAACTCTCTCGGTTCATATCTGTAGAGGCCATGCGGCGGTTGCGAGAGCCGATCTGCAGCCACTCGATGGCTTCCGACGCCGACTTGATCGGGATCTGGCGCAGCTGGTCCACGTACACCGTCTTCTTGCTCGAGTCTTCACGCAGCGACTTGGGCTGCTGCGCAGCGGCCGAGCCGACCTCCAGCAGATCAAACACCTTCTCATTGTAGATCTCCAGATACGAGCACGACAGCGTGTACTCGAGGTCGTTGCTGTCGTCGGCGACCAGATCTTCCAGCCGGCGGATCAAGTGGTCGAAGATGCGCGGCATGAGACCACGCAGTGGCGACACCTTGAGCTCATGGCCGTCGTGGTTCGAGCTGCTGTCTCCTCCTCCGAGCATCGTGAAGGTCTTACCGGAGCCCGTCTGGCCGTACGCGAAGATGCAGCCATTGAATCCATTCAGCGTGTTCTCCACGGCCATGAGACCCGTGTCCTGGAAGATATCCTCCTGGGAGCTGGCGTCGTCAAACACGCGATCGAACGCGAACCGCTTCTCCTGCATGGAGCCCGGGCCGATGGTTACGCCAGCCCCGCTGTCCGCGACTTCCAGACAGCGTCGAGTGGCGCCGCTGCCTTGGTTACCCTCTCTGTCGTCGTACTCGTTCGGGTCTTCGTACTGGTTACCACCACGGCCTGGACGGATACGCAGCACGACGCGGATGTTGTCGGTCTTCATGGACGGCAAGCCGAGCCCTGCGCCTCCTCCCAGGAGCCCTCCTAGAGAAGGACGGCAAGACGCCAATCCGCTGGTGGTTGAAGCACGCTGCAGCGGGGTTGGTAGCGGCGGACGACTGGCTTCCTCATGCTCACGCGTTGGCTGGTTACTACTCTGGCCGTAACCCGACGACGCCATCGACATCGTACGCCCACCACGTGCACCGTAACCCTGAGGTGCCGCCATTCCGGACGCCGACGTCGCGGACGATGACGAGCCTGTAGCCGACGGCGGCGCGCCAGGACGACTCGGACCCACGTGGACACTAGGCGCCTTGAGTCCTTTGCGCAGCGACGGCGCTGGCAGGCGCGACGTCATGATCGACCTGCGTAGATTGCCTCAAAGTGACTGCAAACTCCACCTCGGAGCCTCGACTTCCGGCAGCTCTAGTGGCCGATCCCCACGTCGATACGGACCCGCACACAGCTACACACGTAGTTCTGGACGCGGCGGATGAGATGGATACACGCACGCGTGCAGGCGGCGCGTAGACGGTCGGATGGATACAGAGAGAGACGTAGCGGCCGCCAGCTCGCGCTGCCGTCACTTTCCTCAATGTTGCCGCTGCAGTCAGTCGAGTCACTCACGTCGATGGGCGATTCGGTCGGGTTTGATAAGGGTACAATTTTGGCCAATCAGCGACATGCATTCTTTTCTGACTTGAAGAAAGTATGGTCAACTGGAATCCAACCCAAACTAGTATTTTCCAAAGCAGTTAAGAACATCTTCGCTGAACTCCCAAACATAGAAGAAACTGCAGTTACGAACTAGTACCTGGCGCGGGAAAATGACGTCAGACATCACCACGACGATGGAAATGGAAGCGATGTGCAGGAGCCATCATGGTCGTAGGCCTCACACGCAGGCAAAGTAAATGGATGCAAGGTGCATGTATGTGCATGTTTCCGTAGTCTACTTCTTTAAAAACGAATGGAGGCAGCAGCCAGAGCCACCGCAGAG
>JAADVL010000189.1:0-45468 GCA_023334995.1 Pythium sukuiense
CGTCACGTTCGTGTTCGAGTTGCCACACTTGTCGCCCTTGTCGTCCAGGAATGACCGCAGCGTGGTGAATCCGTTCTTCTTGGACAGCGTCGCGTACTGCCCGGCCTGGTCACCG
Source organism: Pythium sukuiense (assembly GCA_023334995.1). NCBI lineage: Eukaryota > Oomycota > Peronosporomycetes > Pythiales > Pythiaceae > Pythium > Pythium sukuiense. Next base: position 116 of record JAADVL010000189.1, read on the forward strand.
CCCTTCCACGATCCAGCACCGACCCATGGCCATGCAGGCTCGAGGATCTTGATCCACTCGGCGATCGACTTGCCAGGCAGCGCCTCGTTCTGCGGGGTTTTGATCCATCCGTGGGCGTCGATTTGGCCCACGAGCGTGAGCGCGGCCGTGGCAAAGAGCGCAGTTTGGATGGTGCTGAGCATCGCGACACGGTCTCCAGTGTCTGACGAAGTATTATCGAAAAGACCTCTTGTGTCGGTGGCTGCGAAAGCGTAAGTGACGGTTTGAGACTGCACGTGGCCCGTCAGGACGAGCCAGCTCGCCTGCACACAGTCAACGGGCTTGCCATGCGGATCTGGGGAACTCCCCTCTGGTTACTGTGGTGGGTAGGTGGGCTCCCATATGGGCCATACGTCTTCGAGTCCAGGTGGACGGGCGGCTCTCTCACCAAAAGTCTGGTTCTCGGTGTAGGCTGAGGTTGTCTGCCAAACAGCACACAGACGGAGCTGTCAGCTCAACCAGCTCAATCCCATGAACTGGACGTACCTTCATAAATCGATGCTTGTCATTGCGTCAAAACACAAATCCACTGTGTTTGCATGGCTTTTAGCCTCTATAAAATGATAGATGAGCACGTTGGTGGACTCACAGGATCGTTGGGGTCTCCGATGGAGACGCACCGACTCAAGGCCGCGTGCTGCGTGTTGCGCGACTCACTCGCAGTGTACAGTACTGGTCACTGTGAACTTCACGGGGGTGCTACAGATCCTGGCACTCCAGTGCTTTGATACAGTGGTTGTATCCGTGTGAACGGACTGCCTCAGCTCGTGCTCTTCCTACGTTGTTCACCGGTATCGGCCTAGGCGAAACCACGTGTCACGTTCCTCGATCACCATGCGGGTAGAGGTGGTAGCGGCAAACTCGAAAATCTTCTCGATCATATCCTCAGACGGCCGAGTGCGCGGGATGACGTCGGACTTTGATGCTTCCGAGCGTAAAACACTCAGGAAAGCGAGGCGAGATTGCCTCGCCAATGGGAGGAGCAGAGGTTCTTTGTTGAACTTTTTGCAGTTCCACTCGCGGAGAGGGTTGCTTGGCCTGTCTTCGAAATAGTCGGTGTAGTACAGATGAATGGACTCCAGCTGCGTGTTGGACTCGAGCATACTCTGCATCGCTTCGGCGGTCGTGGTGCGGAAGCGGTGGCTAAACTGTTCGCCGATTCGCAGTCGTCGGAGGTAGAGGTCTTCGTCGAGTCCTGCGACAAATTTGTCGAACTTCGCAATCGGAATGGTGAGATCGTGAAGCTCGAGGGAGGATAAATTCACATCAATGAGGGATAACTCCTCGACGGTGACCATCGACTTCAGAGTCATCCCTCCGAGACTTAGATTCTCGAGGCGACGACAGTTGCCGAGACTTTCCAGCAGCGACTCGTCCTTCACGTCCTTCGCAGTGATACTGAGCGATGTCAACGAGTCGCCGACGATCTCAAGAAGCCGCGGCAGGTAACTGCCAGTGTTCTGTGGCTCGTCATCGTGGCGAAGAGTTTTGTAGTTCAGGAGGAGCGCCTTCAACTCGGGGTGTTGCAGAGGAGTCGTTGAGTTCGCAGGTGAGTGACGCAGTCTCTTGTGGCTGATGTTTTCACGGTCCACTCGACAAAATCCGAATCCTGGGAGGAAAACGTCGACGATCGGCTCGTCGTCCATGGCTGTGGCTTGTGTCAGCATCGGCGCTTCGATGTACTCGTCTTCGTCGCCGTCGGAGTCATACAAATCCAGCTTCGCCTTCGTTGCAATCCACACCACTGGACGAGAGGACGGCCCGTTGCAAGTGGAGCCTTCATCCGGATCAGTCAGGCTGCGCCACATGTACGCGAGCGGATCCTTCGCACGCGTCGCTTCTTCAAGCACATCCAAGTTGTCGTCGTCCAACTCGAACCCAACAAGACTCAGGGTTTCCACGGAGCACGTGGAAGCTTTGTTGAAGAGCGCGTAGCCGAGCCAAGCCCAAGTCTTCCAACTCACTCTATCCTCCATCCAGTCATCCTCCATGTGGGCCTCCAGCTGCAGGAACTTGAGGTCTTTTGCCGTCGTCAACCCTGAGCAAAACACAGTCAAGAATGGTTCGCGACAGTACCACATCGGTAACACGACGCCGCTCACGCGTGTTGCTCGGAAGCCATTTCCTGTCAAGCGCAAGAGGAACCCAGTAGTCAAGCGCGTCGTAGACCAGGTCGTCCGGGTCATCGTCACCTCCGTGAGCAGCGTCGCGTTTGCTTTCGTCTTCGTCCGAATCACTGTCGTCCTCTCCGGGCAGCCAAACGGCTGGCAACACCAGGCACTTGATGTGGAAATCCGATCACGGATTTCCAGGCACTTCAAGTTCAGCTCGATGCCTTCCTCGATACTGAACACAGGGGCCCCGCGCAGTCGCTTGCTTCGTCGCCTGGTACGCCGTTCGTGTTCGAAAAGTCTGATCTTCCTCGTCGTTTCGAGGAGGTTGTCCACGATCAGGCGCTGCCGTGGCCTCTGCGTTTCCCCGTGCTGCGTCCAACAGCGGATTTCAAACGGGATGGACTGCACAGCGTACACGTACACGCCCTTTGCCGCCCCCAGCTCTGCGAGCTTCTTGAGATTTCTCAGGAAGCCTTCGCTGTAGTTCTCGACGCCGAAGAAGTGCTGCAGCCGCTCCCACGCGATCCATTCCGCCGGGTATTCGCCATAGTACAGCACGGCGTACTTGCGCTGGAGACGATGCGTCTTGAGGTCCATGAACTCCATCGGTTCAAACAGCGATGTGAACTTGAGCTCGCGCAGCCACGCGTCGTAGTCCACTTCCGCGAACAGCGTCGTGATCAGCACGGCCCCGCGGATCGGGCGCATGCGCTTGAACGCCGCCTCCAGCGTCGTGTTCTCGCGCCGCATCTCCTCCAGGAAGTTCAATTCGATGCGCCAGTCGTCCGGGTCGCGTCCGAGCCGCACGTGGTCCGTGTCCTGGCGGCTCTCCTCGCTCGCGTGGACCTTTTATTTGAGCACGTAGAACCACTTCCACAGGAAGCGCCACTGCTCCGCCATGCTGCCGCCAGGCTTCATGCGGCCCGTGTCTTCATCGAACCACGACTCGTCCATCCCGTCGATGTCGGAGATGTCGGGGTCGTGGCCGAACATGCCGAGAACCTCGGATCCGACCCCCAGTCGCTCATGTTTCCCGCGTTTTCTAGAAGAATGGCGCGGGCGATAAGTGCAATTTTGTCACTAAATCGTCCAACGCACATGTCACTATCGCGGGTGTCGAACTTAACGCGGAGTATTACTTCTGTAAAGTACGAATATGAGCGAAGTTGACTGATGGAGTAATCGTACTTAGCGAAACACTTTCGGATTGCGCTGATGGAAGATTGGGGATTTGAGGATCACATCGAGCGATTTGATTGGTCCAAAAGGTCGTTTGCTTCAAGTAATCTCGATTAGGCGGAAATTTGAGGTTTTCGCATCTTCATCTCCCACAGATCGCACTGTTCATTTTCACGGTTGACAAGCATGAGCAGCTCCGAGACGACGGCGGCGCCGCTGCGCTGGGGCTTCCTGGGCTGCGGCAAGATCTCCAGCGACTTCGCGAACGCTATGAAGAGCGCCTCGGCTGCTATCTTCGAGGCCTGCGCGGCGCGATCGCTGCCAAGCGCCCAGGAGTTCGCGCGAGCCCATGGTTTGTTTTGCTGTCTTTTTACCGTCGCCATCCATCAGTTTAACCCTTAAGGTGGTCTGACGCTGTTTGTGGGTAGGATTTGCTCGCGCCTATGGATCGTATGAAGAGCTGGTGGCGGACCCTGCTGTCGATTTGATTTACATCGGCACGCTCCACATCTCCCACTACGAGCACACGCTCCTCGCGCTCCAGCACGGCAAGCACGTCGTTGTGGAGAAGCCGATGACGATGAACGCTCGCGACGCTGCGCATGCTATCTCAGTGGCCAAGGAGAAGAACCTCTTCCTGCTCGAAGGTACAGTGTGCAGAACTCCCCTCTAGCATTGGGGATAATTGTACTGATGCATCCATGTGCCATGCAGGAATGTGGACGCGTTTCTTCCCCGCAGTTCGCGCTGCCCATGACTTCATCAAGCAGGGCTTGATTGGTGACGTGCACCACGTGACGGCTGACATCGGCTTCAAGTTTGAGCCTGACAACGCGCGTATGTGGGAGCGCAAGCTTGGTGGTGGTGGTCTGCTAGACATCGGCGTCTATCCGTTGGCATTCGTGACCATGGCCCTGGGCGGAAAGCCTGAGAAGGTCTCGGCTGTGGGTCAACTCTCCGAGGATGGTGTGGATGTCTACGGCTCCGTCACGCTCCAGTACAGCGGCAGCCGCTTCGGTACGATCCAGTACTCGTGCCTGGCCCAAATGCAGGAAGCAGTGACTATCATCGGCTCCAAGGGCCGCATTCTGATCGAATCGCCAGCACACGTCACGACGACCATCAAATTGATCCAGTACAAGGAAGACCGCTCGACGACGGAGCAAATTGTCCACCACGACGCTGTGAAGCCACACCCGAACGCGACTCCGCTCAACTTCGGCTCCGTGGGCTTCCTCTACGAGATCGAGGCCGTGACCAAGGCTATCCAGAGCAAGCACACGCAGACGACTGAGTACCCACTCGAGGAGTCGCTCGACATTGCCACGATCATGGACGAGATCCGCAAGCAGATCGGCGTCGTGTACGACGCTGACCGCAAGTGAGCGTTGAGTGAGGAAGAGATGTCGGAGAGGTTAACGTAAATCATACGGTCCTATATTTTAAAAAATATAGCTCCCCATATTCATGGTGGTTCTGGTCAGAGCCCTGTAATAAAGTGGATTCATATTTCGAGACGGCATGTGACTGGGTGGCCCAGACACTCAGCTCCCAGACAACGAAGATGGCGACGACGATTGGGGAGATGCCCGTGGCCGTGCAGGACTTCCTGCAGTACCTGAACGACCCTGATGTGGCGGTGGCCGTGGCCGTGATCAAGGCGCTCACTGGCGTGATCTACCGCAGCGAGGCTACGACCATGATGCAGATGGAGGGCGAGCTCCAGGAGGCCGCGCAGGCCCTCAAGACCTGCAACTTCGGCCAGCAGAGCCGCTACCAGAACTCGATCGCCACGACCGCTGGCTGCGAGCTGTTCCTGCGCTTCGTCACGCGCTCGTTCCTGGAGTTTGATGTACGGCGATTTGGCAGATCATAGGGATACGATGCATGGGTTCATGGCGGAAGGTCTCACATCGCGGATCTTTCTTAATTGTGTAGGACTTTGAGATGTGTAAGCTGCAGCTGATCGACCGTGGCAAGCTCTTCGCCGAGACGTCGCTCACGAGCCGAAAGCGCATCGCCGAGGTCGGCCACAGCTTCATCCGCAACGGCATGGTACGTCTCGTTGCTCGGGTCATGGCCAGGAGGAAGGGGAGAATACTGACGAAAATTTGTGTGGCTGCGTGTTTGAACAGCGCGTGCTGACCCACGGCACCTCTCGCGTTGTGATTGCGCTGCTGCGTGAGGCGGCGAAGACGAAGCACTTCTCTGTGTTCGTCACCGAGGGCCGCAGCAACGAATCTGGGTACGAAATGCGATGCCCTCTTCCGGTTTGGTGGTCTATTGCTTTGTCGTCCGAAGAGAGTCTCACGAATGTCTGTTTCCACATTGATGCACTATAGTTTGGCGACGGCGGAGAAGCTGGCGGAAGCAGGCATCCCGACGACGGTGATTCTGGACTCGGCGGTCGGATTCTACATGGAGCAGATCGACATGGTGATCGTCGGTGCCGAGGGCGTCGTGGAGAACGGCGGCATCGTCAACTCGGTAAGCTCGAGACTGTTCAGCTTCCGTGTTGTGATCCTGGACCGACTGACTGACACTCGTCTATCACGGTGGTTGTAGATCGGTACTTTCTCGACTGCGGTGATCGCGAAGGCGATGAAGAAGCCGTTCTACGTCGCGGCCGAGAGCTACAAGTTCGCGCGTCTGTACCCGCTGACGCAGCGCGACCTGCCGCAGAGCCACAAGTCGTCTTTCGCCCCGAGCTCGTGGGCTGCCAAGCACGAAAAGACGCCCGAGATCATCAAGAACGTCTCGTTCGACAACCCGTTCTACGACTACACGCCACCAGACTACATCGCGCTCATGTTCACGGACCTTGGGGTGCTCACGCCGTCGGCTGTGTCCGACGAACTGATCAAGTTGTACCAGTAGCCATACGGCCGGTGAACACGAGAGATCTTTCCGAAACGCTGCGATGAGTGCCAAGGCTGTGGGGTGGAAACATCGTGGTTGGTGTGCATCTTAACTCCCTGTGTTGTAGGTTTCCTGCGTGTTTCCTCACTGAGACTTGGCTTTCGACTTGCGTCTCTTCTTCGGTTTCTTCTCCTTTGTCGCGCTGCCTGTCTCGGGCTTCGTGTCGGGGACGAACTGACGCACGATGCCACGAATCGCGTTGTAACCAGGGTCGTTGCGTGCTTCGGGGACGTGGATCCACGTATTCCAGACTTCCAGCATGCGAGCCGAAGCGCGGTCCTTGTACCTGCCACCAAATGAATCAGTATCACGTCAGCTCTCCCAGTCTCCGCCAACTCTACGATTCCAAGCGACCAGGTACTTGGTAGGATCCTGCACGCTCTGACCAACGACAGCATTCAGGAACGGATCGCCCCAGTCGGCCTCGAACTCCTCTTTGGACTTGACAATCTGAGCGTACGCCAGGCCGAGGTTCTTCAAGTTGGAGCTCGCGGACCAAAACTGCGTCGGCTCAAACTGGTACGAGTGCTCCATTGCGTGCGTGGACTCCGCGAGCAGCTTCAGATTGTGCGGATCTTCGTCGATCGTGCGCTCGAGCAAGTACGTCGACCAGCTCAGCTGCTTCATCGCGTGGTCTCGAGCCTGCAGATAGTGAGCAACACTTAGCCATCAAAAGTCGCGGAATTCCAGCCCAGTGACCGTGAAAGCACACGTACGATCGTCCATTCCCACGTTTGGTCGTCGTATTTGTGAGGTGGAGGCAAGGTTGGGAGTCGCGTCTGGATCTTCTGGCGTACGCGCTGTTGCTTGGCGTACCATTTATTCAGTGGCAAGCCAGGCGCGCCGATCGGCTGGATCACGTCGACGAGTCCGAAGGGAACAAACGTGTACGCGCTCTGGAAGTCCGCGTCGTTGTAGTTGAGCTTCCCACCGAAGAAGATGCCGCTGCGCTTCGGCTTCATCAGCTCGTTGTTCGCGTCGAGAAACTGGGCGAACGAGAACCCATCCTGAGATACAGTGAGGCAACGTCAGCTCAGAGAACATCCCCTGCAAGTATCAACGCGTGTCATCCACGTACCGAAGAACCGAAGGGCACAAGACGAGAACCAGGGAACTGGAGGTGGGGGTACAAGTCGTGCTTGGTCTCGAACCATCGGTACGTCATCATCGAGTAGTTGATGATCGTGACATCCTGGCGTCGCTGCTCGCACCGCTGGAGATATCGAAGCGCCGTCCACTGGAGATCGAAGTTGACGAAGAGCAGTGCGTTCAGCGGCAGGGGATCGACCAGCGCCGACGCGTAGTTGTGGATGTAGTAAGCGTCGCTCTGGTCGCAGAACTCGTACCAGTGCACAAGCTGAAGCACTATCAAGCCCAGTACCAAGCCACGGAGGATCTCTCTCGCAACGTTGTGAGTGAGAACGCGTGGCATGAAGTCGAGCAGCGTTTTTATACCAAGACCGACCCAGAGGAACACGACGATGTTGGGCTGCTGCCAGAAACGCATGTGGACGCCGTAGGTGAGACCTTCGCTGAGCGGCAAGTTGGCGAGCGCGTGGAAGACGACCATATAGAACGCGTAAATGGCGGCGACGAGGCGACCCACGTTGTTCGTGTCCGACTCGTGGACGAGTGGTGAGTGATTCCCTGTTGCGGGTGCGTCTGGACGATGCTGAGGGAGGTATCTGGTGGACGACGACGCGACAAGGCCGACGATCGCAAGAGGAAATGCAACATGGAGAGGTACTTCGCGAGACGACAGGTCCACGCTGTACAGTTTGAGCCGTGTCCACAGGTCCTCGGTCGCCGCTGTAGTCGAGAAAAGGCGGAATGTGCCGTAGTCCGCGCGTCTCAGGTGGTGGATGAAGCCCGACAGTGTCGAGACGTCGCCCCAGGAGCCTGGTTGCGGGTTCACGATGGCTGTGATGGGCATGTAGATATACCTGTTCATCAAAACCCGCACCAAGAGATGATCGTCAGACGATGAACTCGTTATCAACGACGCGCGGCTGCGAGAAATACGTACGGCAGCAGTCCGACACTGAAAGCCAACGCCAGAAGCGAGAGCTCACGCCACCAGAGAGTCGTGCGTCGCGTCCAGAAGACCCACGCGACGATCGGGATCTCAAACAGGATGATCGTGTGCTGGTTACACATCGCCAAACCGCACAGAAGTGCACCCTGCATCGCCAATCGCAGGGTACGATCAACGGAGTACTGGAGCAGCGTGTGGATCAGCGCAGCAGCGAAGAGGTTGTTGAGAGCGAAGACTTCGGCCCCAACAGCGTACGTCCAGATCAAAGGGGAGAACGCGAAGAGCGCCTGCAGTACGACGACGTGGTGAGCGTGAAAGAGCGCCCAATGGTGAGGCAGTCAAGGGCAACGCACCGAGGCTGTGAATGCGGCTGTCTTGCGGAAAGCTCGAGAGCTCGTGCCTGACGACCACAACAGCAGCGTGCGGTACATCAACACAACGGCCACGACATCGCACGCTGATCCATGCACAAGCCAATCGTCAGTCGATCGTCCAGCCTCAATGACTGAAAGCACTTGAAGACGTACCAGCCGAGAACGCGTTCGCCTTCCACGCCTTGGTTTGTTCGATGGGAAGATACGTCGTCACGAGGAACACGAGCATGTTGAAGAGCGGGTATCCTGGTGGATGCGAGACGCCAAAGTGGCACGACTCGGCCACCAGCTCGCCGCTGTCGCCTCCAGCCACAGACGGATACAGCGTCTTCAGGTACACGCCCATGACAATGGAGGCAAGAGCGGCTTCCACCACACGATCCCATGGGGATCCTGACGCATCCTCAACAGTCTTGGTGTCGAGAGACACCTCATTCGACTGGTCTTCACCCGCCGCGCTCGCTGGTCTCGACGAGCGTGGTGCTATTCCGCTTGCAGCGCCGTGAGAGCACTCGGCTTGCTTTCGCTGGCGCATGGTGAATGGCGTAGCTCTCTTTGTGTATCAATCGACTTTCTTCCATTTCGAAGGACTTCGTGTCTCTTCAAGATACGGGTTACATTTGATGGTTACGCAAGATTTGTAACCGTGAGGAGCGGCGTCGTTTGGTGCTTTTTTTAGAACGCTGTTGACGCGACTGCGTAACTGACTACCCTTATTAGAGCGCTGTTGACGACGAGCGGGGGTCACACTGTCACATGCACGAGGCTGCTTGGTGGCGCATCAACCGCGATTTCGTTGGACGGCATGTTTTTGAACCCAACTCGGCGTCAGCTTCCGAACAGCAACCCTAGTCCTCTGCTTCGTCACGTACTCATGCAACCAATGACATGCGTTCGCGTCAACCGAGTCACAAGCCAGTCCGGCGTCGCGGCCAAGTTCAAATTGCACAGCGACGGGACTGTCCGACTTGGTCGTGCGAGAGATGGGCTACGCGTGTCAAACTGATGAACCCATTCGCCGTGTTCAGTCCGCGAAACGACGCGAGTGTTTTTCAGGATCGGAAATTTCACATTAATAATTGTACAAAATTAATAATGTGAAAAGAGATCAGCACGTCCATGGCTATGGTCGCGATCAACAGCACTGCACTGAGTAGATCAAGAAGACGGAGCTATATGAGCGTGCGTGGGTGGTGGACTCGTGGCTGAGCCCCTGCTTCTTGTTTGTGTGATGAGCCCTTGGACTGATCGGATAGCCTGTGTGTCCAGTATCTGTTCTCGTCGCGCCTGTCGTGGCGAAGAACTCAAGGGAGGCCCCTTACGCTGTGAGTCACCATGGTGAATGCGACGGCATCTCTTTGTGCAAGGGTTTCATACTCGCTGTCATTCAGACAGATATCCAGCCCGGAAATCCGTCGATCTATCCAGTTGGGTCGAAATCCAGTTGAGATCCACCAAAAGCCGCCTTCCTGCTGAAGGTCGGTGGTTGCACTTTGGACTGGCTAGTTTTCTCGGTCTACTGTCGGCCGCCGGTAGAAACTGACGCACTGCGCAGACGGAAGACAGCGAAACACGGGCGTCGCGTCGGCAGCGTCACCGTGGAGCCGCCTGTTGCCCAGTTCACCACAGCGTGGCACGGAGATTTCTGGTGGGACCGATGGAGTGTTAGTTTTGATGGAGGTTGTGTTTGGCAGAAGCGAGAAGAAGCTGGTCTGTGGTTTGAAACCATCGTGAAACCCATGCAACATCCTCAGAGCCCAGCGATTTGCTGCGGACTGTGTCCTGCTTTTCAAGTCCTTGTAGATTCCGACATGCCTGATGCAAAAAGCGTCTGGCGCAAGCTCATGATACTCGTACGGCACGTCGTGCCGTACGAGTATCATGAGTTTCGTGCCGCACGAACAGACCCGAGCAATTTCTGGGCTGAACAACAGAGCTTGGCTGGTCGGTGAAGCAACTGTTGCGGTGTCGCGGCGGTGTGTAAGTTGATGACTTGCGGCTTACGTGCATCATCACATGACATCGCAGCCTGACCAGCACGGGGAGAGAAGCTTGGATGTGAGGACAGTACAGTACGGTACTCATCGTGGTCGCTCGTCAGCCAACGCCAAGGTGGCTTCTCCTCCATATGCAGTGTCGCAGTCAGCCTGTTCGTGCTTGCACTGATCCCAGTTGCTGCGGCCAGAGGCTCTGGGTCAACTGCTGCTCACAGTGTCAGACTGGTCGGAGGCGATTGGTGGCCAACCTTGAAACTAACCTACAACGAACCTGAATACCTCCCGCAACCGCACACTTGCTGTAACCCACACCAAGTTGGCGAGTTTTCTGAGACTTCTGGGATTTATCATCGATCTTCCCTGGTTGATCAATCACCTGATGGACATCGCATCACACGTTCCGATTGTCGGGGCGAGCAAATTTCTGGAAGAAATCCTATGCGGCCGATTGATTCTGCTGCGGTCGAATCGACACGACGCGACGCGGCTGAGGTTGCAGTTTCTGCCTGGTCGCCGAGCGTGTCTTCCCCCAGGCAGCGTTTCCAGCCACGGCGGAATCCGCACTTCGGCTGAATCATGTTGAACTTGGCAGGTTCCACCATGCCCCCGAGGCATCCATTCATCCGTCCATCAATCCATCATCGTGCCTTCAAAACCTTGCGTTTCGTGTCCTTCCCTCCCGCCCACGCAGATCCTGGTTTGCTTGCCGCCGAGCTTCAACTTCGACTCCATGCAGGCAACCGAATGTTCGATAATTTTCTGACCACGAAAGCCACGTCGCCTGCGAGTGTAGACCGGGATCCAACGCCAGTCAGTCGACGCCCGATCTTCAAACGGAGTGGTTGGCGTGCTTGAAGCTGTGGGAACACGAGAATCCCTGGACCAATCAGAAGCCAGAGTGTACACATCCGGTGTCCAATCACGAACCATGCTGACACGATTTGAACTTCTGCCTGGGGCCACCCCAAGCAACTCTGCGCTCAACAGACCGACCGAAAAAAAAGACGTGAGGGCTAGGGTCCAGGCGTCTCTGCCGGTGCAAGTCGAGACCAACAAGACTTGCGTCGACAAGCTTGGACGCCTGTCTAGAGCACCTGTTTTCACTTGGTTCCAATATGGGCTTGTTTTTCCACTGCCTGTTTCTCGGTTGTCTCTCTCTTTGTCGATCAGCCCTGAAATCTGTCTGCGTCCAAACGCGTGCCGCCCTACAGGTCACTTTGATTTTTGCGTCTAACACGACTCGACGTGAAGTTCTCCGGACCATCAGAAAACTCCCTCCATCACTCACTCAGACCAGAACCCACACATCAACCATGGAGATGCTGCTCGCCCCAATGGATGACCACTACAACACACACACAGCCACCGTCCGCCTGCCGTCGCTCTTCGTGAACACGGCCAACACCGGCGCGACCTCGCCTCTGCGATCGGTCGGCATGAGCGACGTCCTCAACGCGCAGCCAGCGCCGCGCGCCATCTCGCCTTTGCCGATGATCACGCGCCTGCCTTCGATCGGCTCTATCATGCGCCGCGACGCCAGCCCATGCTCCAGCCCCAAGTGTGACCACCACGCGCAGACCATGAGCCCAATTCAGAAGCAGAGCTCCATGGAGATCTACAAGCAGCTCAAGAACCCATCGTCTCCGATCCACCCACGCTGCTCCGAGAACGCCCTCAAGAACATACTCGCAAGTACAGCGCTGAGCCAGCTTTCCCAGATGAACGCTGCATCCGACTACGTCATGGGTGACTCCTCCGACAACGAAGCCGTCTACGATGCCAGTGACCGCAGCCGTCGCTCGAACAGCGCCAAGCTGTGCGGAATGCAGGACTGTAAGAAGCGTGCCAAGGCCGGTGGATACTGCATTGCCCACGGCGGTGGCCTGCGTTGTGCTGAGGAAGGATGCGTGAAGCACGCAGTCAGCCTGGGCCTGTGCATTAGCCACGGCGGTGGCAAGCGCTGCACCATTGACGGCTGCCTCAATGCCTCGCGTAAGAACGGTGTGTGCTGGAGCCATGGTGGCAAGCGTCTGTGCAAGCTCGAAGGCTGCAACAAGGGCCCCAAGTCGGGTGGCTACTGCTGGTCGCACGGTGGCAAGATGAAGAAGTAGATCTCATCGACGCCATGACCCGAAGTATTTATCCAGCCCCGCCGCTCGACGTAGATGTTTCCATAGCGATTTGGTGACCTAGTGATCGTAGCTACGGACAGTGACTTCCCACATATTTATCCACCCAGTACAAGTTCATTTTTGGTATCCATTCACTCTATCCACACTTTCATTTTCTTTGACATGGTGGAATCCATTTTCGCACCGGACATCAGTCAGATGTCCTTCCATTTGGGTCTTGCTGCTTGGGGTCCAGGAAGATCAATCCAAGCACCATGATGATCAGAACAGTTCCAAGAACAAAGCAGACACGCCACATCGGAATTCAGCCACGTCCAGAGTTCCCTTCACCCACCCGAGAAACCGAAGGAAGGAGGGCGGACTGAACTCTTCAGCTTGCAGTCAGTCGGGCACAGCCACCGCTTTGACTGGGAAAACGTGGCGACGGACGCGCCGCTTCACTCTCGCGACTGTTGACGGGCGAGGCTCTGTGAACGGACAGCCCCAATCCCTCATATACAGCATGATGATTGGCTAACGAGTGCATGGTCCGAAGTTCAAGCCGAGGCGATGACACGCCCGACGAGTCACTCAGCGGAAATGCCGCTTGGTTCAGCCAATCATATCTTGCACGCGAACTGCTGCCTCGCCAATCAGCGATCACCTTGCAGTTTGGTTCTGTGACCGAGCCAACTCATCAGCGTGAAATCGCCGAGGTTGAAGTTGGAGGCGAACCACACATCGACAGACGAGCAAAAACCATCCAGGCAGTGGAGCCCAAGCAGAAAACCGAGTGTACTGAGTTAGATTAACCCTTTCCATTTATTTCTTGAAGTTGAACCAAGCAGCCTTACGCATGCACGGTGGCAGTCCTCGCCCTTGACCGCCAAAATGACTGGCAACGGGGAAAATCAACCAAATTGTTCCCACCAACATCAATCACTCCATCACTCCATCACTCCATCACGCCGGAATTCGACCACGTCCATGAGTCCAGTGATGGTGTCTTGGGTTTTGAGAAACGACACCACTCGCATTGAAGTTCCTGCTTGGTGACGGCAAACGCTTCCGTCATCCACCGCGAGCGTCCAGTATAAGTGCGATGGACGGCTGCAATCCGGAGCAGACGGAGAGAGACATGCCCCTGCGGCGATCCACTCCAGCCTGGAGTCCAGGGTCTCCAATCTCCGGATTGCTGGCACTCCGGACTCCGGAATTTAGACGACGGATATTCCAGGATGAAATCTAGGTTGCGTCGAGGTCGCTCTGCGTGATGGTCGCATTCACTGGACTGGCCCCTGTCCATCTTGCAGTTTACACTTCTGTACAGTACACGTCTGATCGCGTGAGATCCCCAGTGAGCTCTTCAAGTCAAGAGCTCCATCCTGTCGTCTGAGTCACACGTCGGTCTCCAGTGCACGACTCCTCGTGCCTACTGGCGTGCCGACCCAGACACCCCCTCGCACCCACACGCACGCGGTTGCTGATATGCCATGTCCACGACCTCGAAGGAGGCTTCCTGTGGGCTTCTGTTCTTGGGGGCTCGAACTCTTCCGACATTTCAGGCCCACGTGGAGTCGCCTGTGCGAGCGTTAAACCAGTAGTGGCACTGGTGCTCGTCGCTCCAGCACTTGACCACGTCGGGATCGTCACGCTCTTCGCTGCTGGGGCTCGCCACGGACGTTTCCATTGGCGAGTCCTGTTGGGTGGATCGTGGCGGTGTCGTAGTTGCAGTTGGCGGCGACAAAGACGACAGAGATGATGAGGCCGAGAGAGACGGTGGGCCACTGGCTCCTCCTAAAGACACCGGGACACCAAGGAAGCTCAGGGGGGATGAGGAAGCTGGCGAGACGACGCTGGAAGGGACCTGGAGCTGGCTCCTCTTGGCGCGGTCGTGCTGTTTCTCTTCGAGGAAGCCGTGGATCACGCTCCGCTGCTGTTTGCGACGCAGTTCCTTCTGGAAGAGCAGTTTGTACCTCTTCAGCAGCAGCTTTCCGGCTCGCTTGTCGTGGAACCGCCTACATGTCCGTTGAATCACGCACGCCGCTCGGTGTTGCCGCTCCCGCTCCCGCTGCTGCCGCTGGAGAAGTTCCTGGAGCTCAGCGAGACTCGATGACCCCATACCAACTTCCAGTCCTTCGAGGTGGTCCATGATTCGTCGCTTTCGGATAGTGTACTGTCGCCAGCAGCGTGAAATGCGGGTCGCTGCATGTCGTAGTTGAGGGAGATGTTGGAGAAGCACAGCTCGAAGAAGAGGCCGCCACTTGTCGTGCTTGTGACGGTAGTGCCGCTGGATGGCCATGACGACTTTCAGCATCTCCACGAGCTGCTGCGTTCTCATCGCCTCCTTTAAGTCGTGTTGGAAGTGGAGACAAGCACGCAGCCAACGCTGTAGCTTTCTCACCGCTTCGAGCCGCCGCCTCTCGCGGTATTGACCAAGAGTGAGTCGAACTGCTTGCTGCCACTGGAAAAGCGTACGCACTGTGAGCTGCCATCGCTGGATTCTACGTGCAGCTGCATGGCGTGTCGTCTTCCATCGCTGGTATCTGACATGCCGTCGCCACGTTGACTGGATCACTGAAGCCGCACTTTTAACGATGGGAACGTAGAACCGCTCTCGAAAGGACTTGGTCTGTGTGAGTGCTCGCATGAACATGGGGCGTGTGGACTTTTGCATGGCTGCTCGGTGCTTCTTCCGCTCTCTGTTCCGCTGGAACGTGCGTTGGAGGCAGCTAGCCGCCATGTTCTGCGTCAGCAACATCATTTTCCGCTCTTGGCGCCCTCTTTGGCGACCACGATACAGCCGCCACGCTCGCTGGATACAGCGTGCGCTCTTGAGCTTGCGTCTCATGCGGAAGCGACATTGGTATCCTCGAATGTGGCTCTGGATCGACTGCACGGCAGCAAAAAACTCGACGCGGTCCACAAGATCGAACACATAGTCCATCGCGAGTCGATCGCGCCATGCCGCGTACTGCCGCCAGTGGGCTATGATCTTGTTGGCTTGATTGGCTCTCGATCTCGACAGCAGCAGCTGCAGTCGCTGCTCTCGTCGCACTTGCGCGCACAGTTCGTCCATTCTCCGCGATGCCTCGCGTTGCTCCGCCAACTGCCTTCGCCGTCGTGTACTTCGCACAAACCGTTGGATCTTCCTGACCGCGTCAAGACTCCTGGCCAGTCGCGATCTCGCAGCGAAGCCGCGGAACACACGCTGAATCATCGTCGCCTTTGCCGCTGCCATCGACATCACGCCCGTGAAATCCATCGAAGCCTGAGTCTGCCGAGCTTCACGTCGCTGTCGACAGTCCACACGCCAATACTGGATGGAAATGACTGCAGCCTCGCGCTCGACCTCTTGACTCCAGTCGACGACCTGCCTCCAGTGCGAGAACCGATGCGCCACGTGGTTCCTCATGGCGTTCGAGAACAAGTCGACGAGCCGATCAAACGCCTTCAACTTGGACGCTTCCATCTCCTTCTGCTTGGAAATGCACCATCGCCACTGAAGCAGCGCATCTCGTAGCCAGGCGCGACTCAGATTCGTGCGCAGGGTCTCGGTGAGCACGCGGCGACGCAGCGCGAGCGAACACTGCGCGTTCGCCAGTCGCCGCACGGGCAAGTGTGCGTAGATCCACTGGATTTCTTGTCGCAATCCGTCCGTCGGCACCACATGGGGATGAGCTGATGGCTTCACAACTTGATTTCTTGGCGCCGCCGCCGCAGCTTCAACCGCACTAGTCACACTCTCGATCGACGCGGCACGCTGACGACCAGCGCGCTGTTTCGCTAGCCGCGCAGCGCGAGTATTCAGTGGCTCGAGCGGCGTGGGGTCTGCGTTTCGCTGGCTGCTCGTCACCATCGCCATCGGCGCCAGCTTCCAGGGCCGCTTCTTCACGTCAACTGGGCGACGCCGATGGCTCGAAGAAGCTGTAGCATCACTACTGCCACTCACACCATACGCTCTCGCTAGCTCAGAGGAAGCAGGGCGGTCATTCCCCCCACTGAATGATCGCTGTTCTGAAGAGCTACGTGTCGGCGAGCTGAGCAGGAATTGAAGGGAAGTGACGTCGAGAATTCCCAATGGGGAGCTCACTGTCGAAGGCACGAGAGACCTCATCGGCTGTGGCTGTTCATTTCGTATGCACAGAGGCTCATTTGCATTGCGAAATCGCTTGGTGGTCATGGAAATCGCCCTCCAAACTTGGTGTCCATCGTGCCAATTCCGCCCATTTTGACCCCCATGGGATCATGCTACTCCGGACGGGCAGCTAAAAGCGACAGAGGCACAATGTACCACAACATCGGTACAGAGTACCAAAATGTAAGCCACTAAGTACGAATATTCTTTGTACATTTCAGCCAATCAGTGCTGGGCGGAGCTGCTGCCCAGCCAAATTGACCTGCTCGAAGCGTCAAAGCCGAGGAATTAGCAACTCAATGGCCGTGACGATGACGACGGTGGGCGGCTACCACGCGATCGCGCTGCCGCTGGCGCACGGCTCATTCAAGCGGTATATCTATGTGAAGAAGCACCTGACGAAGGAGAGCGAGAAGGGCGGCGAGTCGATTCTCGCGGCCGACCGCACGGTGTACTTCGTGAACCTTCCGAATGCCAGCGACGACGACTGGCTGCGCGAGTGTCTCGCGTCTGTGGGCACGATCCAGCACATCGTTCCAGGACCAGCGCATGACGGAAGCGATCCGCTGATGGCCAAGACGGCCCACGTGGTGTTCAAGTCCAAGAAGGCTGTGGACGACGTGCTCAAAGTGGAGGCGCTCGAGTGTGAGCCACCCGTGGAGCTCACGGGTCTGCAAGGTACGATAGACACACACACATGCATGCAGCTCACCGGGACGTGGTGGGTGGGCATAGTACTGATGGTTGTGGATATTGTAGCGTATTTGGAGCAGTACCGGGCCAACAAGCCGGGTCTCGAGGCGGTGAAGAACATTGCGGACCGCTTCATGGCCAACTTCGACGCCGAGGAGCAAGAGGTGCGGACAGGATACTGCGTCGGGTTACGATGTGGTATAATGGCTGACGATGGACGTGGTTGATTCTAGGAACTGCGACAAATCGAGGAGATCAAGAACACTGTCGACGAGGACGGCTTCGTCACGGTGGTCAGCTCCAAGCGCAAGAAGGTGCTGCCGGAGGAATTCACGCAGCCTGTGAAGAAGCAGAAGTCCAAGGAAATGGAGAACTTCTACCGGTTCCAGACGCGCGAGAAGAAGCGAGGCCGTACGTGCTGTTGTCATTAGTGTTTTGGTGGAAACGCGAGAAGTGGTATTGACGATGCTGTGGCTGGGATGATACAGAGCTCAAGTCGCTGCGCGAGCGCTTCGAAGAAGACCGGGAGCTGGTCGACAAGCTCAAGAAAGCCAACAAGTTTAAGCCTGAATAGACGTGTATCTCCTGTAACTCTGATTCCTCATGTATTGCTAGAGTGAACCACGATTGGAAACAGACTGGGTTGGTCTCTTGACCGTCTCATCAATCGTTTTGTTCACATCGTGGTATAGGCGCTCCAAGGCTCTTTTCAACCTCCAGGACACCGATTGCTCATCATGACAAAGGGTTTTGCATCGTCACAACATGACCGTAGGGGAATGTAGGGGAATGGAACAATGGAGCAAGAGGGAGTTTGCCTCAAAGGAAGACGTGCTTTGAATTTAACCGAGATATCTCAAGCATCCACACTAAGGACGAGCTTAGTCCGACGACGAGGTCAGGATGTCCGAGTCACCGGCGTCAAGGACGGTCATGACACCGACGCGGAAGAACTTGCCGCAGGCCGTGCCGAGGTCGTTGTTGGTGCCAACGAAGTGGTGCACTGGCGTCTTGGCGAGCATCGAGTAGTACTCGACCTCCGACTTGACGAGAGGAGGGGTGTTCGAGGCGATCAGGACCAGCTTGGCTGCAGAGATCAAACGGAAAACGTGTGAGATATACAGCGATATACAAAGCTTTGTTCCACAAAATGGACGTACCCTTGGTCGAGCGAAGGCTCTTGATGGTCTGCTTGTATCCAAGCGCGACCTTACCCGAGCGCATCACCAGCTGCAGGCGCGAGTTGATGTTCTCCGTGGTCTTCTTCTGTTGTCACGGTCCATTCAAATACACAGCGTAAGTGGGGGTCGTCCATGGTCAAACATGGCGACGCCCCGCACGACAGGAGCCCTTTCACAGGCAGTCGGGATGGCAATCAATCGACTCCGCGCCACGCAGCGAGCATTCCATGAGTCCGTTCGCACAGACCACAGGCAACTCCACTGCGGGCGAATCTCTGTCGTCGGTCGCAATGGTTGTGAGCGCGCGACTCGACCCATGTCCTCGCGGACACGAGGAGCCGCCGCAGCTCAGTCATTCATCGTGATCCTCGTCCAACGGTTGGAAGAGAGACGTTCGAGAAAGGCGGAGCCGAAGACCGACCCGACCGCGCCGCAGCGGGCAGCAGTCACACGGGCGTCATGAGGGAGAGTCTCTTCCATACCGTCTTCTTAGAGGCAACCATTTTGCTTGATTCTTGCTTCTCAGCTAATGAACGGCTCCACAGGAATATCGCGAGGTGACCAAGTCGAAGCAGAGGAGCTCTTCGTGTGAATGGCTGGCGGAGCCCCCACCAACCAAAAACCCAGTTTCACAGGGTTGCTCAATGGAGGGGAGCTAGGAGAATAGGTTGTGTGGAAGCGAGTGTTGCTGGATAGAGGTATGGTGTGACCCACACATGTTTGACCAGATCTGATATGTTTCTGAGTCCTGCGACGTGTGAGATGCGGGGAGTTCCTCGGAAGGCGATCTCGCACCAGGACGGCTCTCTTGTGGACTGTAAGAAGTAGACATCGCAATCTGTTGCACGGCCGCGCGTGGAAGAAACTTGCTCACTTTGCTCACTTGCAGCATCAGGAAGGTGCAAATCCACCCAGCCAAGACACGAGCGAGTTGCTCAGAGCGAAGTCAGTGGCTTTGTGGGAGAAGATCGAACAGGTCATTCCTGCGAGAGGCGAGTGGCTTACGAAGGTTATACTGTCTCGCAATCGCCACTGATATTTGCCTTTGTAGCACGCTCGATATGTTCTTGATAGGGAAGAACTCAGATTGATCAAAATCAGATAGAACTTTGAAAGATGTGCTTTGGCGCTGCCTACAATGAGCCTGATGACATACAGACAACGACAATGGTGCAAGTGTTCATTAGTGTACATGTATTGTGCAATTTGCGTGCTTCGTGATGTTACTGAGCAGCTTGTCCTACGCCACTGACGCAGGTGTGGCGGCTATGGACTTCGTGGTCAGGTCGACCTTGGGGACCTCTGAGCCGAACTCCTACAGATAGAAAGAGTAAATGAGCACCAGCGAGCCTCCCACGATATCTTCGCGAACGAGTCCACACTCACGGGTATGATCGGGCCGAGGTCATCGTCGTTGGTCTCCCAATGCAGCCAGTACTTGGACACGCGAGGCATGACATGGTCGACGAGGAAGACGGCCGCCTCACACAGTTGGCCAATCAAGGAATCGCCGACTTGGATTGGTGATAGCATCTTGGGGTTTTCTTCGGTGGGGGAACTGTGGTTGACCCTAGTGAAGAGTTGCGCTTGTGATTTCGTTGTGTTCGCGATGAAGTGTTTTTCAAACTGAACTGTGAGAGGTCCGACCTTCGAGGCAACCACCTCCACACACCAGCCCCTCAACTGTACCGGTACGGTACTGTAGCACAACGACGTTGCCACACGTGAGAAATTCTCGACCTTCACAAAGACACGGACGTGACGTGGACGTTGAGCGTGTTCGGCGTGCGTCTTGCACTGGTCACCAACGGCAACATTGCGAATGTTGGTCGATTCATCTGGTGTGTGGACTTTCTCGGCGGATATCTCCGCCAATCAGAGCAGTTGGTTTCGTTAACAGCCAATCATGTGTGTAGCTGCTTCGTGACAAGCCCACGTCCGCTTCAACATTGGCGTGAGCGTATCGCCCTCCCAGATGCAACGCCACGCACACCTACAGCCAGCCATTGCATGCGGGTGGTGCCATGCTGAACGTGGAGAATTTTCCACGCTGAGGTCATCAGATCCCAGTCGCTCTTGTCATGAGGGGAGCTACACGTACTGGTACCGGTACCGGTAGTCGCAGCATGTGTGGGTTTGTGAACTGGCCTGTCGCGATGTGGGTGGTCGTAAAGTTGTCGACGTAGACACGTGTGAGACTTCAACTTCAAGGGTCCAGATCTGCAGCAGCCATCACTCGAGGTCGTGCCTTAACCTTCATGAGATACACAGAATATCGTCATGCGTCATGGTGGTGAGCCGTCATGAGCCTAAGAGAAGACGGCACAATGAGAGAGCAACAGCAAAATGAGAGAGCGACAGCAAGGCACACGGAACTGGAGGCGTATACAACACGAAGTGACTGTTTTATTACTGGTACAGAGCGTAGTACGATGGTGCCATTGGTGGCTGCCGCAGGATTGCGATCAAGCCGCGCCTGCGGCTTGCTTGGACACGACGACGTCTTTGCTGGCGGCGGTCCAAGTCTGCACAACAGGTGGAAGCGGCGGGCAAATGGCAGTGAAACTCGGTGGAAGCCAGTCGTCCTGTATTCAATGTTCATGACTAGACAGTGAGCACCAATCGACCTACGATTTGATTCGCATGAGCCAGATTCTGCGCGCACCTCGAGGGGAAATGCCAACGACGGGTTGCCCACGTCCCAGCTCAGGTAGCTCTTGAGCGATGGGCACAGCGATTCAGCAAAGTCCACAATGCCCTCAACGGCTTGCCCGCAGAACTCGTCGATGGTTGACTGGATGGCGTCTAGCATCTTCACTCAACTGCGTTGGTCTCTGGGGAAGAAGATTGAAGAATGACTGGGTCTGATTGAACCATTGAAGCCTCGTAGAGTTCTACGAACCCAAGCAGCCCGAGTGGACGTCGAGGTGGAGAGGCAAGCTTCCCATGACTTGGAGTATGTATGACAGAGCGGCCATTCCTCCGATGACGGAGGTTGCAGCCTTCAAAAAGGCCCCGGATTGCGGCACATGATGACGCCAAAGCAAACTTGACGTCGTCTGTCCATCTCCTATGGTATCCTTGGAGAAGTTTTGACGGAGGAGATCCCAGCGAACGCCAATCAATTGCGTTTGCATGATGGGAAGGGTGGAGCATACAAAATGATCAGCGAAGAAAGGAAGATAAGCAGCCAAATGATTGCATTTCGGCTTGGTTAAATACACAGTGGCCGTCCTGATTGTGGCAGCTTGCACTTCTTAGGCCGCACGGGCGGCGTTTGGCGTGGCGACGCCCATCTCCAATGTGAGGTTCTGCGTTTGTGCCGTGCTGGCAGTGATGCTGTCCGTCTCCAGTGTGGAGCATTCGTCCTGCATCAGGCAAGGTCCTCATCAGTATTCATTTGATCAAGCCGTATCATACTGTAGCTCGGCAAACGTACCTCGATGGAGAGGATGGCGCCACAGTCGGTGAAGTCCCATTGCAGGCTGTGCTCGAGCGGCGGACACAGCTTCTCGACGAGATGCACAGTGCCTTCAATGACCTTGGTCCAGAAGTCCGGTTCATCGTGGGGATAGCCCATCGGCGTCGACAGCTTCGTCGTGGTCGTGGCCATCTTGCTTGTTGTGGTTGGTGTTGTTGGTCCTGAGTGGAGAATTGAATAGTGAGCTGCCTAACGCACAGCCTCCACCGAGCTCTCTCTCTCTCTCTCTCTCTCTCTCTGGGAGCTCAGTGGTCTACGTAGGCGACATAATACCGTGCCAGTAGACGTCACAGACGCGCGTGGCTGTGCACGCCACCAAAACCCAAGCAGCCACAGGCACCAATGGGCGACTGATGTCTCACACTCGCATTCTCCATGACGTCGTCGTTCTCGTCGCATAGCGGCGCTCGCTTGTGCCACGCGCTCGTCATGTCAACTGTCGACTCGACCACTGTCTGGTTTTAGTCATGATTGCGCCCGATGATGACGCCTCCCCTACATGGCTACATCGTGCAACTCGGAGGATCCGTAGGGCAGCACGGCTTCAACAGATTGATAGCGGCAAGATGGGCAGGGTAGCTCCTTCGTAGGCTCGTATTGGTGCTACTCTCGCAAGGATATCAAGCACACCCCAGTGGCTCTGACGTGAATCTCGACAACCAAGATGCTGGACGATGCTGAAGACGACCGGTTCGAACGCAAGAGCTTTTTCGATAGCAAAGCGTCAATGCACCTGCCAGTCCCTTCGAGTCAGCATGGTCGTCTCCAACTTGCCGCTTTCGCGTCCGTCCAAGTGGACGGAGATCAAGAGATGTGAAGGCGTAGTTTTCAAAAGTGGAAAATGGATTTCATTTTTATGGAAATATTGAGAATAGAGGTTTTACTGTAACTCGCCCTAAACCCGTTCTATATGGGTCGGGTCGGGTGGCCCGACCCACGTATCTTTTCGATATTTCGGATCCCATGGCGTCGCTTGGTGGTCAAAGAGCTCCACTCACAAAGAGGTCAAAATGACGGGCGTTGATGACGATGGAGCGCCCCACGATCTCCATACCCAGAGTGTCAAGGCAGAGGCGCATGGCACTGGCACGTCGGCGTTAGATGCGCTGCATGAAGAGAACCAAGTGCTGCAGTTCCTGTTGGGAAAGACGCTGTCGCTCAGGAGCGACGACACGAGCTCCGTCACGTCCACAAGCAGCAGCTCCCACTCGCATTCTCACTCGCAATCGCTCAGTGATGGCAGTGAGATGGACTGGAGTGGCCAGTCTCAGGACATGTGTGGCCATGGCGCGGGTGGTGTCGCCGATGGACCGTCGCCGGAGCTTGAGCCGATCTGCGAGAGCGCGAGCGAGGACGACACGACTGGCGGAGGCTCGTCACCACGGAAGCCGAGTCTTCGAGTAAGCGTCTTCCACTCGTCGGGATTGTATCGGGGGATCGCACGGTGGCTTCAAGGTTTGGCAATGAGACCTGTGTCGGTGGAAGCGAGCCCTTCGCCGCCTGAGACGGAGACGATGAAGCTGTCAAGTGGGTGTCCGCCGAAGCCAACGATAGAAGCCGAAGGCGGGGATACGATAAGAATGGCGAAGTCGGGAGAAATCCGTCAGGGGCGACGCAGTCCATCAGTGAACATGATGAAGGCGACGTCAATCGCCCGATTGGATGGGGAGCCTGAGGAAGTGACAGCTCGGAAGAAGCGCTTCCACGCGATCCATGCTCATAGCGACATGATCTTTGTCACGACTGTGCTTATTGCGCTGTTCGGGTACTGGGTTGCGATCGGATATCGGTTCTTCTACCCCGTGGTGTTCCCATTGCCAAATGTCGACGCACTGTTCAAGCCATGGGACGTCTCCAATGTGACAGCGAGGCTCATTTCTCCCAGTCCAGACAGCCAATTCACTGGTGCGGTTCCAATCGCATGGGAGATCGCCAACTTTCCGACAGACGCGATTCGTGAAGGCGGCGTCGAGCCGTTTGAGTATCAGCTTCTTCTTGACGGGCATCGGATCCAGTTTGAAGTGGGCTACTGGTCCATTCCAGATAACTACAACGAGTCCATTCTCAACAAAACGATAACCCATCGGTTGCGACCTCGAGACATCCCCAACGTTGGTCAGCACGAGCTACGGCTTGAAGTGACGTTCCCAATCCCAGGCAGCGACGGCGAACTGCGCACGCTGACAGATACAACTGTATTCACAGTCGTCAAGCCAAAATCAAGCGAGCCCAGTCTGCAAATCAAGAGACCAAATGATGGTGCAGATGTCGAGACGCCAGTCGTGCTGCTGGAGTTTGAGGCTCAAAACGTGCACGAAGTCAAGGTGATTCTGGACGGGAAGTCGCGTCTACACATGGTGAATTGGAGGGATGGCAACCTGCTGCTGCGAGGTATCGGCGTGGGCAGTCATACCATCACAGTGGAGGCGGTCAACCACCTTGGCGCGTTGGTTGCAACTCAGTCGACGAGAATACAGGTGCGTGAAAGGACGGACCCACAGCAGTTGGGAACGGAGCTGTGAAGTGCACTACGATCAAACAGCGGCGATGGCGATGTCCATAGCCACATCATCCATGAGTACGTGCCAGAGAACGTCAGCCAAAGTCCGTTGGTACGAAAATTCAGGAGTTTCAGATGATCCACAACATCCAAATCTCCTCTCCAGTCGCCTGTGGAATCATTCGATTTTGTAAACGTTCGATACTCTTTTAATTTTGATTGGCCAATTCATCACAGTATCTATCTCTGATTGGCTAATAATTCGACCCACAACGCGATCTGCAATCCCCAACCGCGCAACTTCAGAATGAGAGATGCGAGAGGATCACGCCACTCCAACGGCATCGCTGCCATCATCTTCGGCCTCCTCATCGCCTCCCCGTTGTCAGCGCGCCTTACCTCAACCGCCCTCTCGCCTCTTGTACGAGCCTTCGTCTCCGTCATTCTTCTTTTGGGCATCCACACGCCAAGCAAGAATCAACGGAGAAACCAGCAATGTCCAGCAGCATGATGGGGCGCACGATATCCCAGACCGATGTGCTCGTGGGCCGTGTTTGTGAAGCCGTGCTGTCGGTGCTGCCACGCACGTTGACGCCAGAAGTGCTACTCTGGGAGGTCGAAGATCTTGGTGAGCTTGTGCCGGTGAGTCCACACGTCTTACTCCATCTACGAGATCCACACTTGCATACACACTAACTGGTTGGCAATGCCACTGACGAGAGCAGGAGTGGGCTGCAGCGGATGGACGCAAATCGAAAGCTGACTCGCCCACCGAGAAGAAGACGGAATCCACCGCCCAGGAAGCGGCGCCTGTGGCCTGAACTGCTCGACACTGCCTACCGTATACAGTGTAGTACCGGTACCGTGGCGTGTAGACTCCACAGTCGCTTGTAACATAGCCATGTATTCAATGTAGCCGTCGTTTCCTCCATCTCAGTCGCCACTTGCCATCACCAAGATCTCCCAATTGCCGTAATCCTGATCGGACCTTGCCCCAATCTCGTTTACGTTCTCTCCGTAAACTCGATTTATGAAGCCTCGCACTCCACTGCAAAACGGTACCACGATTTAGGTACACAGTACCCACACCTCTCACCATTGACCACCAAGCACCTCGAAGCGAAAATGGCAGAGCGCCATGTCTCTCGCTGGCGGCTCCCGTCCGAGCGCCTTGCTGCCTCCCAGACCTCCGTGACCTCTGCATCACCCGCACTGAATGCCGACGCACATGCCAGTGCCACATCGCTGCGGTATCTCGACGAGTTCGTGCGCAAACTGCAGTGCGCGCCGCGCCTTTTGGAGCACCAGCTCTTCCCGGACGCCAAGGAAATCACCGAGGTAAGCACACTACACTGCCTATTCGTTAGCGTCTTGCTGATTGTATTCTCTCATTTACGTAGAGCATGGGTCTGTTCAACGCTGTGCGGCGGTACGTCGTCCAGGACAACGCCAGCGCCGATGAAGACTGTGGCTCTGGCTTATCGGAGACCCTGGCCGACGGCATCGTGGTCGTTGGTGACGGCAACACGCGTACGTCCTGAGGTTTCCTGCGTGTCTATCACTGTGGCTTGGCTCACAGTCGTTGGTTGTATGGGTTTGCAGCTCGGTCAGCAGCGATGTTCGCGTTCCGCTTGAAGAACTGGAAGTGCTACTCCATCGATCCGGCCATGGAGCTGAGCTCTTCGTCGGAGCGGGCAGCCAAGTGGGAGTCCATCGAGAACCTCGTGGTGATCCGCAACAAGATCGAGAACGTGCGCATTCGCCTGAAGCGTGCAGTCGTCGTGCTGGTCCACGCCCACGTGACGCTCACGCAGGCGCTGAGCGCCGTCGAGTGTGATGAGCTCGTGGGTGTCGTCACGATGCCGTGCTGTAACTGGTACGGCAAGCAGGAAGAGCTCTTCGGCAAGCAGCCTAATGTGGTATACGACGACTTTAGTATCCTGTCGGACCATAGAGAGGTGAGTCGCTTGGGATGAGGTGACGGATGCGGTCATGGCGAGTGACTGACGTGGAGTCTGATGGACTGTAGCTTCGTGTATGGGTCGATCCGCGTGGTGGCAACGCGGCATCAACGTCATTGAGGCCTTTGGCTGTTGACCACAGCAACGCACTGATGAAAGGCTGCGTTCAGAAGGAGTTTATCGCCGACTACGGCGCCGCTCAGACCAGCGAGGCGGCCAAGACAAGCGAGAAGAAGCAGAAGAAGAAGGCCGAACCAGCAAAGCCGACAGTGCTCCTTCAGCAGACGCTACAGTTGAACAACAACAGTGAACGCGCGCCGCTCCCACCGCCACTTGCAACGCCTGCTCAGCTGCAAAAGGTCGCTGACCTGATCGAAAAGGATTTAACCGAGAAAACCACGACTCGTGTGCTCTTGCTTTCGGCTGATGGAGACTCTGACAACAGTAAGAGTCCGCTTGTGCGTGAGCTGCTCGCGCGTGGTTACCAGAATGTGTTCTCCCTGAAGACCGAAGCTCAAGAGGGTGATGCGGATAGCGACGCCTTCACGGCGGCAGTGTTGAAGCATATATTGGGAAACGCCGGACGGACGGCTGCGTCGACTGTCGCTCGCGTTCGAAGCGACGTGTTTGCCTCAAGTCCCGACGTCGCACCGTCATATTCGACGACTGTGGTTCCTGCTGACGAGGCCACCGGAGGTCTCACCTTTGACTGCGTGATCGACTACGGCCTGCTCTTCCGATCGCTGCGCAACCAACCCAAGAAAGTGTGTGGCGTTGTCTTCCAGCAACTCGTGCAGCTCACCACGAGCCTCACGACTCTGTCATCGGGTAACAAGCCGCGTTTGATCAGCATCTCGCCTAGGAAAGACTGGCGCAAGCCCGAGTTCTTTGCAAACGAGCGACTCGGCTTCCAATTGACCAGTGCTCAAGTCGCAGCCGATGGCAAAGATGCGTCCGTGCTCTTCGTGTACTCGTGCCGAGCGACGACAACGTCAACTGACTGTATCAAAGCCCCATCGAGTGGTAAGACAGCTCAAGCACAGAAGAAATTGCACGCATTGGGACTGAAAGAGGCGCTGGAGCGGGATTTCGAGGCCGTTCATGGAGCCCAGTACACGACAACCGACCTCACCAGTGAAAGATCTCTGGACGAGTCAGCTCTCGTTCAGCTCAGTGGTGTCGTGCAGCATCTGCGCCGTTTCACGACCGGACCGTCGTTCTTTTCCGTTGCATCGTCCGTGTCTTCGTCGTTCCACGACCACCTCCAGATCTCGGTGGACCCGCTTCAGCTTGAGCGATGGACGGAAGGTACGGATGCTGCAACGCTCACGATTGATGCCGTGCTTCGCCTTCTTCACAAGGGCGATCTGGTGGAATGCGTGGGTGAGATGACGCGCAATGGCCAGCAGCAGCCCATGCTGCGTCTTCACGCGCTGCGCTTTGTCCAGAGCGAGTTCCAGGCGTACCAGTGATCGACTACTCGCACATCAAGTTACAGACCCAAGTTCAATAGATATTTGTGCGCGATTAACGGTACTTACAACCTGCTTACGTTTGCAGGCGAGAGATTTGGAGATAGAACACGTACGGGGTCGCAGCCAAGAAGCCCACGATCAGCACCACGAGCGGCCAGCGGCTGTAGCCGCCGTATGCACGAAGCTGCTGGGCGTCCAGCTTTTGCTGCGGCAGGCAGAAGACCCCACCCAACGCACACAGTGTCCACAGCACCATGACGATCAAGCCGTAGAACTGGGCGTTCTCTGTGTGGCTCGAGCTTTCCTTCATCTTTGCAGACGTGAACTGGATGGCAGGCCAGTTATTTGAGATCGCGGTTGCAATCTCGGCGGCCAGGAACTTCACGATCGTCTGGAAGGAGGCCAACAGCGCGTACGTCGTGCCTTCCGTTCCGTGTGGTGCGATTTCTATCGTCGGTACGAACGCAGCGAGGAGCACGAGCACACGGAATGGTGCGCGGAGCACCCAGGACAATGTGTAGATCCACGGAGAGCGGACGACGTCGTAAATCACGAGTGTTCCGACGGTGAAACTCACGGTAGCGAAGAAGAGGATCGCGCCGCCCGTCAGGAACCGCCAGTTGATGTTGAGGCCGTACACGCGCCACACCAGAAGCATAGCGACGAACGAGACGTCGCCCACGCAGTTGCGGATGAGTCTCGGCACGGACGCGTCGTGGGTCCAGTACTGCTGTGTGCGCTTCACGGTGGGCAGCTCGAAGAATCCGAAGAAGAAGAGCACGGTGTTGAAGAGGACGAGCTGCCACACGACTCGCTGCTGCGCGCTCTGCCAAAAGTTCTTGGTCATGGCCTTCCAACGAGTCCAACACGACACGACAGGCGGCTGCATGGGGTCGACAGGGGCCATGGAGAGCCCGACGTGGGCGACGACGGCCGTAGGCAGAGGCACTTGGTCTTCGTGGGCGTGGCGGAGAAGCCCGTAGATCGGAATCCAGCACAGCAGCGCGAGGTGGAGGAACACGAACTCGAATCTGAACGGCACGTGTACGTCCAGGCTCTTGGCGTCCGGCTGCACGATGATGGCGATGAGAGAGTGGGTCACGACTTGGGCGGAGATCCGCACGGCCTCGTACGTGCCAACTAGCCTGCCTCGGTACTGGAGCTCTTCCTGTTGCGACAGCTCGATGATGCGGATGTCCATGGCGTTGGTCGCGACGATCAGTGAGAGGAAGGCGAGCACGATCAGCGTCGTCGTGGCGGCTTGTGGCGGATGCGTGCAGAACTGAAAGAGCAGGAAGAGCACGAGCCAGAATACGCCACTGGCGATCCAACCGGCGACCATGTAGGACTTGCGACGCAGCCGCAGCGGAGCGTACGCGTCTGAGAGGATGCCTACGACCAGCACGACCATCCACTGGAGCGACAGCACGTTCTTGAGCCGCGTGGTCTTGTCCAGATGCAGAGCCTGCTCCGGAACGCGGACCAGCAAGTACATGACGACAACGTACACGTACCCAGATAGAAACGCAGCCAGCGCGTAGCCGCGGTACGACGACGACAAAAAGTTGACGGAGCCGCCTTTGCGGAGACCGCCGTACAGTTGGTAGTTGAAGAAGTTGTTGCCGGCCACGTACCGAGGAATGAGCCCGTCGGCCGTCCCGCCCATCACGGGCGTGCCCACGAAGCTGCCGTCGATGGACATCTCGCACTGGCCGTCCTCCTGGACCATGACCATGGTCGTGGAGGCCGTATTCGAGCGCTGGCCGCCATTGGAGCCTGTGTGGATGTTGGGCCAGAGACCGCCATGGTCTTGCGGGGTGGTTTTGATGCTGTGGAACGTCGTGTGGGAGCTGGAGGACGCGATATACGGCGAGGAAGTCGAGCGTGTGGCCTGGGACTTCTTCATTCTGATGATCGACCGCCTTTCTCGCTCGATCACTGAACTCGATCAATCAGACCGAAATCAATCAATCAACGCGACCGTTGGCTCGAGTCAATCGATCACTGGATCACGGCGATGTCGTCCTTGAATCCGGCGATTAGGAAATGGTGTCCGAAGTTCCACGCGTCGCACTGTTCCGCACCGCGGGTGAAAATTGATCCGAGTGAGTGAGTGTCCGGCGGTCTATCGAAACCGTCCTGACTTGAGGAATGCAGTAGAGTTGAGTTATGGGAAACAAGCAGGCTGAAGATGGAAGGTGAAGAGTGAAATCCCCAGACGGTGGCTCGTGAATCCTTGAAGCCGTCTGCGTGTGTCAGCTGAATCGGCCCAGCTCACGCTTCTCCAAGGCATCCAGATGGCCCATTTATTTTCTTTTTCGAAACCAGTGTTGGTGTTTTTGCTCGCTTGTTTTTTGGTTTGGAGGTCCCGCACAAAACACAACACGGCAAGAATCACGGCCGCAGTTGTGGTGGCCAATCGCATGGGCCGCGGTGTCAGATTTGAGGCAACCAGCTGGCCTTTGTGAAGCTCTTCATCTCAAAAGCTCCTGCACAGTTCGGTTGCGGAGACCGTCGTTGAGAGTAATCCACTCGAAAGATTCATGAGTGTGGTGCTTCTGGCCGTGGCGACACCTCCAGGTGGCGACAGGCGCATGCCACAGGACCTCATTTTTGCCGGTTTACGCACGCACACGCTGATCATCTCCGTCACGTGGCGGACGAGCCCCTTCACCGAGGAGGCATGAACCGACACGGACATGGCTAACAATGCACGTGCACATGTACAGTACTGTTTGCCGGCCAACGGCAGCCGCAGATCTAGTCCACGACCGGTGTGGCAGCATTGATCCGCAGCGCGTTTCGTGATGCCTCACAACTGATTGCACAGTGAACGGTTGAGCTACGTCGTGGATTAGAGGCGGTGAGACCGACCCCAATGGACACTTCGGCAAATTTGAGGGTCCTTTCAATCAATCAGTCAGCGGTGCCGCGAGCGGCTAGGGGAGCACGCTGGCGTGGACGAATTCGTGCCACGACGCACGACTCGTGGGTGTCTTCAAGACTGCCCAAGATGGATGAAGCTGTCGTGGACGACCAGCCGGATTTTCAAAGTTGTGGATGGTGTCCACCAAGATTTGCACGAATGAATTCAGTGCGTTGACTAATTTTTACGAAACTCGGAATAATTTCACGCTCAAAGCATGTTTTGAGGATGAGAATCAAACAGAGAAATCCACATCAGTAGAGTCAAAATTGAGGATCAAGTTAGGTGTTCACCTTACATTCGGTGACTACAATTCATCTTTAGGCCGTTGAGGTCTCCAAGCATCGACCCTCCATCCGCGGCCAGCGTGTCACCACCTCCCTGGACTCGTCAATGCCGGACTTCGGATGCGTCTGGCTTCCTCTGCTACTGTACACAGCTCAGTCTGCGGCACTCCAGCCTCACCGATGCCCAGTTCGCACCACCTCAGGTAGGACCTGAGAATCCCATCCTGATTGCTGAAATAGTTACGTTGACTGACAAGGTCCAAGCTATCGAGATCTGAGTCCAAAGGGCCAGATAGTCTGGAATTGACTGTATCAGTCAAGCCCACAGTCCATGCGCACGTTGCCTGACGTGCGTCTCGGAGAGGGATGGGCTCTCGTACTTCAACGACGGCCAGCTTCATCGAAGCTGCTTGGATGACCCGGACAAGGTCTCAAGAAGAGACCCTACGTACATCCTGAATCCCTTTCCGTTCGGAGACCATCGACAACAGAGTCTAAGTCTACGATGGTTCATGTCCATGGAGTCGGCACGGTGGGCGGCATGCGTTCATCTTCATGTGTATTGTAATCCAATTTGTTCAGCGCTTGTCTACGGCTGCTGACGAGCGCGTTTCCCCTTTGCGGCTTCGAAATGCGTCGGCCGGCTCTCTCCAGTACTTTCGACGCATTCTCGTCTCTCCTCTCTCCAGCTATCTCAGCTCTCTCTGTCCCCTCAGCCATCCGGCTATCTTCACTGTCGTTGGTCACTCCTACATGGCGGCTGGGGGCCTTGAGCTGGTTGGCTCTCGCCTTCGTCTAGAAGTCCTTGTTCACGCGCGTAGAGCACACGATGCCGCCGTCAGCCATTCGCGCAGACGTCTCCGCATCGTAGAGCTCCCCATCCACCGTCTTTATCCGGAACCGGACTGCTCAAACAAAACAACATTTACAATCGTCAGCTTCCGATTCCCATTCGCATGGTCGTGTCCACGACGTTCACATCACGTACATCGATGGGAGTCGCCCACGTTCTCCAGTCGCTGGAAAATGCCACGGACTTCAGCGACGTGGTCCTGCAAACATCACATAAACCTGTTAGACAAACTCACCGGCGATGCGAACAGTGGGGATATGGCACAACGTACCGGATGCACGAGATCCAGGAAACTTGTCTGTCCTGGTACCAAGTGGTGTGGCTGGAATCCGATCACGCGGCCGTGGGACGCTGACGTGTAGATGAACAGCGCCTTCGGGTCGGACGTGATCATCGCGATCAGGTCTTGGCTGTGCTCGCAGATCTGTTGGTAGATCTGGAGCTGCTGCACTTCCTGCTTCAGGTTCTCCACGTACTCCTTCTTTCGCAGTCGCGACTTGCGCGAGTGGTCGCGGTTGCGCTCTCGGCTCTTCTCTTCCTTGAGCAGCGCCGCGCGCTCGTCTTCACTCAGATTCTCTGCATCCACATCGAGGTAGGAGGCCTCAGCAATCCGATCCAAGCGCACGTCCGTCGGCGTCGCCACGGCACCGTGCCACTTACCGAAGTTGTGCATGGTCTGGTTGTTGTTCTTGATCATCGCCGACAGGATCTCGGGCGACAGCGTCTGTGCGCCAAGGTCGTGCATCACATGCTGCTGCTGTTGCATGCGGTGGGTCACTGGCTTGTGCATCGACGCAGCGACTGGCGCTGGCGCGTTGCCCGTGAAGCCCGTCGACGGGTCGTACATGCGGTGGTTCATCTGGCTGAACGCCAGCTCCGTGGAGCGGTCGTAGCCCGAGTGTTGGGCCGGACTCGCCTGCTGCGCCGACATGAACATGTTGGCGCCGTTGCCCACGCCCGCCGGCAGCGTCATGGACGTGATGTTGCCGCCGCCCATGTCACTGTTCATCATACCACGCTCGCGGTACATGTTCTCAAAGAACGCGGCATTCGCCTGGATCTTGGCCGGGTCGGGCGTCGGCTGCACGTTGAACTGGTTAAGTCCGGGCTGCATGTGGCCCATGGGCGTCGTCGGCATGTCGTCCTGGTTGTTCTCGAGCTTGATACCCATGAGCGCCGCGTACTCCTCCACGGACGTGTATCCCTGGGGCTGCTGCTGCATGGCGTTCTGCTGCTGCGCGTGGTGGTTGCCTTGGTGCATTTGGCCGTTGGCCATGGGCGCGACGCCCGGGATCATGCCGGCGATGAACGCGTCCGCGAGGCCGTTGCTCAGCACGTGGCCGCCGCCGGGCGCGCCGTACTGCGCCGCGAGGTTGATGTCCAGCAGCGCGTCGTCGTGGATCGCCATGTCTACATCCGCTTCCGAGGGGGCCGAGAAGTCCATATTCGTGGGTTGTTGGAGTTAGGCGGCGGAAGTGTTGGAGATGTCGGAGGGGATTTTGTTGGATTTCTTTTCCAGTCAGAGTGGGAAAAAATGGAGGAAAAAAACAAAACTGGAGCAGATCGGCTCGAGACTCGACTTCCGTGAACTGACTGACTGGGGTTGTGCTGGCCGGTCGCTGGTGGAAGAAAAACTTCTTATTCGTGTTCCGACCTTCTGTGGACTGCTGCCTGTGGAGGGAGCGCGTTACCAATCGGACCGTTGAGTCGGAGGCAGAGAGCGTGGCAGCGAGTGCGATTCTGTCTCTTGGTTGCGTGGCGCGGACCGGAGTGAAAACTGCCCAAGAGAAAACGAGCACGCGGTCGGTTTCCGGTTGAGTTGGCGCTGGAGTTGCTTTGCGGCTTACTCTGAAGAAGCGAATGATACGAGCGGAGCTGTTGTTCTTGTTCGCCGTCAGGCAAATCGAGTTCCCCAACCACCGAGGGAACGCAAAGCACGGTGCCTGAACTCCTCCGCCGTGCACCAGCACTGCACCGAGGATGCATCAGATCGTGGAATAACCTCAAAACCTCGATGCCGTGAGGGAGAGATGCAAATCGAAGAACTTCATAAATGTATGATTCATGATAACGGGAGAAAAACCTCGATTCCAGAAAAACCTCGATTCCAGGCCCAAAGTCGGTCCACCTACAACTCAGAAGCAAATATCCAGTCTAACCAACAGCGCACAATGACAATGCTGCCCCCACCAGAGGATATTCCTGAGACCATTGCACTGTGCGACAGATCGGTATGCTGGTAGATTGATTTAGGCGTCAGTGTTGATCTTTTACCTTGGAGAACCGGTCCTGAAGGAGCTCTAAACCCACGGTGCACAACTTGCACAAAACTGTCCAAGACCCCTAGAGGATAAATTGTCGCATTTTGTTTGGCGAGCAGGAGAAACTAAACTGTGAAAAATGCAGCCGGCATGGCCCATGCCGCATGGGAGCGCAGTCACCAGCTGTCCTCCGCTCACTTGGGTGCTACTGGCAGCGTGAGAGTCTCACTATTTCACTCATGGCGCGAACTGTGACCCGAATGGTACTAAATTGCGATGCACTTCAATCTGCAATCTCTCAGGCGTATCGAACAACTGCACGAGGAAAATGGAGAGCTTCGATCATGGACCCACGATGCGCGTCCACTGATGTTGTGACTATGGTGACCAACGCTGTTCCTCGGAACCCGCGAAGAATGGATGAGGCCAGTGCGATGGTTGGCGTGGAAAGCACGCAACCCCACGACTGTCGCTGGCGTGCCTCCAAGATACTGGACACTCGGTGCTGCGGACGTTCTGACGGGTCTGAGACTCTCTGTCTCTGTCCGCGACCCGTATCCAAACTCGAACTCTGACGCACGCGCAGCCTGATCTCAGCCACGTCTATCAAAACGCAGCAACAAACTTGATCGATCAAACGATCATCGACATTACAATCAGCAAGCCGCACCGTTTTCTCCTGGTCTCAA
The DNA here is from genome assembly GCA_023334995.1 of Pythium sukuiense. NCBI lineage: Eukaryota > Oomycota > Peronosporomycetes > Pythiales > Pythiaceae > Pythium > Pythium sukuiense. The sequence continues at coordinate 35,329 of JAADVL010000189.1, forward strand.
CATTTCTCAAAATAGATCCAAAATTTCCACAATCATCTTTCGTCGCAAATCTTCATATCCGCAAACTATTTACATTCCTCGCCCCACTTCCACTACGTCCGCATTATCCCTCCCTACGTCATCATTTGCGAACTTAACAGCATCAGCACATCGATCTCTCGCCCCATCACGCGTCCGTCGGCGCGATTTCTTCGAATTCGACTCGCTCGACGCGGCGCAACTACCGACAAGGAGAGCCCGTAACCCACGACCAGCGGGGCTGCCATCTCTCTATCTCTGTGTGCCTCGAGCGTACCGTCCAGTGACGGTATACCGCGCTTCAATCGCGTCGTCCGCATCTTCCAGGAACGCGTGCGAGTCCGTTTCTCCAGACCCAGATTCTCCCAGCGGATTCGATGGCGCAGATCCTCGTGGAGAGCATCAGCAAGACGCTGCGGCTGCCGCGGCCGCTGCTGTGCGAGGAGAACCGCGCGTTCACGGTGATCGAGGACTGGGCGCTGCGTGTAGAGCTCGTCGCGATCCAGCCGATCCAGATCAAGCCGCTGGGCTATTACCGCACGCCAGATGACGTCGACATGTACGTGGGCTTCAACATGAGTCTGAGCAGCTTCTTAGCGGTTGATGATACTCACGGTGGTGCCTGACGAACAGCTACGTGTTCGAGTGTTCGCTCGGCAAGAGCAGCGGCGAGAAGAAGACGTACGTGGCGATTACCGGTCATAGGGATGAGAAAGGCGGTATACTGACCTCACTTTACGTTGTATAGATGGAAGATTTACCGCCGCTACAGCCACTTCCAACGCTACGTGGCGCATTCATCGGAGCTACTCAGCTCCATGGTCGTGCCGCGGCTCTCGCAGGCGTATCTGAAGCTGTTTTCGGCCAAATCTTGTCAAGATCGGATCGTCGAACTGCACGCGTGGCTGCTGGGTGTGATCGAAAACACACAGACGTACTGCACGCAGAAGGAAGTGTTCAAGGACGCTAGCAGAGAGCGTGGGATCGATTCACAAGAAGCCGTGCCGTCGATCATCTTGGCGAGCTTCCTGTTTGCCGGTGCGAACATGCCGTTCCCGCACGTCTTCAGGGGCATGCCCTCGTTCGCCTTCGCGATGGAAGAGGTGAACATCTTGCTCACGAAAGCTGCGCCTGTGTACCCGTCCAAGCTTCGCTCCTCACTGGAAACTAGCGCTGGTCTGGGGCTCCGTCTCACAGCGAGCCACGAGCAGGAGGGAAAGTACATCGGCGCGATGGTCGGAGGCTTCTTGCGAGATGTGAACGAGTTGGACAAGAACCTTGCTATGCTCAACATCGGCTCCAAGCTCGTGCGGATCAACGGCGTCGACGTCGCTGATGAGGCATTCGAGAAAGTGCTGGGCCATTTGCGTTCTGCGGGCATGCCGCTGCGGCTACGCTTCGTGTTCAACCCTCAAGTGCAGCGCCGGCCGCGTGGACAGAGCGTGTTTCTCACGGCGACGGGCGAGTCTGGAATGAACAACGGGACCATGAGTGAGAAGCACCCACGCCGGGAATCGACAGCCACCACGTACCGAGGAAGTGTCGACATGTTCCCGTCCGAGATGACTCCTATTGCAGATTCCTCCAAGGCATCGACACTACGGTCACACGCCCCACCCAACCGCGCACCTAGCAGCTCTGCCTCGGCTGTGGATCCTACCACACAGAAGCGGTTTTACAGCGTGGACGCTCGTCGCTCTACGGCAACGACAATGGGCGGTATCTTCGGCTCCGTCTTCTCCGATCTCTTTGGCCGTAGACGTGGCGACACTGCCGATGCACTACTCGACAACCAAGTCGAGGAGATTTTTTCGTGGGATGACGTTGGTGGCGAGTTCCAGGATATCATCTCCCGCGGTTTCTTCACATTCCTGTCACAAGCAATGCTCCACGAGCTGCGTGTGCGTCGCAACGCAATGGCAGGCGCACTGGAAGAGGACAAGGCCGATGAGAAAGAGTGGAAGAACCTCGACAAACGAAAGGGCCAGGGCATCTGGAGCACGGCCGCTGGTCCGCTTGGGTTGGCATTTGGCTCATGTAAACTGCGAGATGTCGAAGCAGCGATGCTGGAAATCTCTCCTGTGGTACGTCAAGGTCAGTCCCATGAGTCATGCGATAGGCGACTAACCTTTGTGGCTTTGTGGATTGTGTCTTGTAGTTCTTCTCAACGCGGGCAGGCCACATGGGCAGCGAGAAGCGACTTGCCAAGGGCTTTGTGCTCGTCTCCGTGAACAACGAAAGTACGTTTGGCATGTCGTTTGCCGAGGTCATGAAGATGGTCACGAAGGCTTCGCGACCGACATCGGTCTGCTTCCGCTGGTTTAAGGGTACGTCGCAACTCAAGTTTTATAGCCATGGTCTGGACTGCGGACTAATGGCGTCGCATTCACGTAGACTACAGTCCGTTCCTGGAAACGGAGCTCTCGGAGCAAGATCCTTCGGCGGACTCTCGCCGACGTGGCAGCATTCGACACGACCCAGGGAAGACGTTCGAAAGCAGCTTGGACTGCGTGTCGGAGGCACAGGCTGATCTGTGTAGCAATCTCCACTTGGCACTGGTTGAGAACGCGACGATCCGCAACGAAATCGGAACGCTTCAGGATGCAAACCGTGAGCTGCGCCAACAGAAAGAGCAAGTGGCAAAGGAGCAAATGAAACTGGAAGAACAGCTACAAGAACAGCGCGACCGCATCTCGAAGCTGTTGCAAGAAGTGGCGGATTCGAAGCTCGAGCACAACCAGACCAAGCAGCAGCTCAAGGTCACTCAGGACAAACTTGCGAATAGCAAGGTCGAGCAGCAGTTGCTGCTGGAGCGAGCGCATGCGAACGCGATCCAGAAGATCGCGGAGCATGAAGAACGGCTCGTGAAGGAGTCGAACAAGTCGATTGAGAATGCACGCATGCTCGCGGAACGCAAAATGCAGAAGGAACTGGACGCGGCGCTCGACAGCATGCAACGCAAACACGAAGAGTACCTGCAAAAACTGGCGGAAGAACATTCAGAAGAGACCGAAAGCCTCAGCCAACAGGTCGCCGTGTGGCGTCACCAAGTGGAAGTCCTCACGGAGGCCGAGAAGCGAAACTATGCGTCGATGATCAACCAGGGCACGAACCCCTATGACTTCCAACGCAGTCGCTTCGGCATGCCCGAATCGCCATACTCGAGTAGCAGCAGCTCGCGTACGTTCCGTACGTCCGAGAAGAACTACGTGTCGGCTGGAGGCACGTACATGAACAACAATAATGGCTTCAGCGCCGCTCCGTCGGGAGGGAAGGATATGAGCCGCGTGCCAAACGGCACCAGTAACCAGAAGGACGACGAAGGCAGTAGTCCTAACTGGGACGACGGCACGACGAGCCCCGCGGGCTTCAAGGGCCACGGCTCGAGCGAGTTCTCGGACCGCTCATCGGCCTCCAACAATGCCGCAACGACGAGCGGCAATGGCATTTGGGGGCGCGTCGTCTCCCTCATCGGCTGAGAAAGGGTGTAGTCATCTCAGCGGAGCCGAAGTTCTTAACAGTATTAACATGTCTGTACTAATATCACGAAACAAGACAACACCACGACCAGGGCCGCTGTTAATCCCTCAGTAGAAGGACACTGACCAAGCTTCAAACAGTCATCTTCAGGTTTAGTCAGAAAAGAATAGCCACTAAAGTCAGGTTGAACTGACTCGCGCAAGCGCCAGTCCGCCGGTGGGAAAAGCTCGTCGCCAGCTGTTGGGCGGAGACGTGGCTCGCAACGCCGCGTCCTCTCGCTCTCCAGCTGGAGACCCAGGAACATGGGCACCCCACCCTAACCTTGTCTGGTCTAATAAGACGACCTCGCCTGGGTCTATCGAGACGGTCTAATAATCCGGTGCGGTCTTTTGGTCTATCGGCCTGTCGCCGCATTGTCGCCTCTCTGCCTCCTTCATCCCATTGCCGTGACGATCCGCCCATTGGAGTATTGGTCAGGACTCGTGGAGACTAGAGTAGAGCTCCGTTCGTAGCCACTCGCGAGCAGCTACATCCAGAGCCACTATCCTACAGTACTGCATTGTACAGTACACATACTCCCACGGGATCAGCTCGCATCCTCCCATCCCGCGACCGCAATCGGCGACAGGCGCGAGCCTCCTTGAGATCCCTCCTGCGTGTGAGCAGCTACAGGAACAGTCGGCATTCCCGAGAACGCCATGATCAAGGTCAAGTGGGACCTCACGGGCGCCTACGGCAGCTCGCAGAGCGACAGCGGAGAGCTGGGCGCGTCGCCGCTGTACGTGCGCGCTGTGGCGCCGTCGCCCACGCTCCCTATGACCCACGCGGCGTCGCGGCGCCGGCCTCCGCCGCCTCCACCACGCCACCAGTTCAACCACAACAAGCTCACGTCGCCCGTGACCATGTTCGGCGGCACGGGTGCGATCCCGGAGATGGACACGATCTGCGAGGTGTCGGCGCCGCCGGCGTACGCGCCCGAGTGGCAGCACGAGCAGTTCCAACTGAACGACAAAGGCGAAGTGTGGCACCGCGAGAAGAAGCACAAGATCACCAAGGACGAGATGCGCGAGTTCGGCGAGGGGCTGCTTCGAGGGCTCATCGAGCACGTCCACTCCAAGATGCTGCGTGAATCCCAGTTCGTGGAGCAGGCCATCCCAGCGCTGGACGACGGCGACGACGGGTCCTCGATGACGTCCATGGGCTCGTCCTACGCGAGCAGCGGCGCCAGTGGCACGAGCGTGCGGTCGTCGTCGTCGAGTATCTGCTCCACAGCCGACGGATTCCGCACAATGATCGACTCGGACGTGCCGCGCTGCATCTTCCACACATCGGAAAACTACCGCATCGCTGAGAAGCTGCTGGTGTTTGTTTGCAGTTCGCGTGGTCTCAGTTGTGGCATTTGGAGCCGCTCGCTGCTGCTGCAAGAAGGTGTACAAGTGGGCTCGATGATCCCGTACTTCCGCAAGGCGCGAGAGGCCGGCTACGGCATCCTGGTCATGAACCCGAACATGAACACGCAGACCATGATGGGCCCAGACGGGGTGGAGCGGAAGCTGCCCATCCAGGGATCGTCCACTCAGGAAGAACACTGCGACCACGTGTGGCAGAAATACATCTTCCCGTCGGCGGCGCACAAGATCCACTTCATCGCGTACGGCTACGGCGGCGTGCTGGTCACGAACCTGATCGAAAAGTACCGGTACGAGCTCAAGAACCGACTGGGCAACGTCGCATTCATCGAGTCGAGCCACAAGGCCGACCTCAAGCGGTGGAGCTCGGGCTTCAAGCGGTTCTTTTCGCAGCACAGTATCTGCTGGAAGCGGTCCTCGGAGGCGCTGAACGTCGAGATCGGAAGCAGCAACAGTACGATGGACGTGTTCAAGCTGGACAGCCCGCGCACCAACGTGACTGACGACGACAGCAGCAGCAACGGCTCGTCGTCGCCGCCTGGGTCCGGACGAGGTCTGCCTGCGCCTCAGTACGTGGACACCTCGGTGTTTGGTTGTATCTGTCTATCCGCCGGACCCGACACTGGCATCTCGAGCAGTCCCGCGTACACGACCAAGGACACACTGAAGACCGTGTTCAAGTTCCTCGCGACTCCGAGCGCATACGAGTTCCACCGCATCATCGCTCGTGAGGTTCGTCTCAATGCGATCCGAGCTGCCGAGGGTGGAGCTACTGATGACGACCAGCTCTCGGCTGCCATGAATGGGCTAGCAGGTATCGATGGATCTTCGCGCGTACGTGGCCAGTCTCGTTCGACACAGGTGCAAAAGCGAGAGAAAGAGACCGTGACACTCGATGACTTCCAGCTTCTCCGTGTCGTCGGCCGTGGCGCGTTCGGCAAAGTCATGCTTGTGCGGAAAAAGAAGACGAAGAAGCCTATGTTTTCGAGCTCCGCAGTCGGTGGTAACGACCGACGAGGCGCAGCCACAGGCAACAGTGGCGGCGCTAGCAGCAGTGCAAGCTCCACGAACTCTGGTAAGGTGTACGCAATGAAAGTGATCAAGAAGGCCGCAGTGTTTGCAAAGAACCAGGTCGAACACACCAAGACCGAGCGTCGCATCCTTGAAGGCATCGACCACCCGTTCGCAGTCAAGCTGCGGTACGCGTTCCAGAACGAAGCCAAGCTGTTCTTCGTCATGGACTACTACAACGGCGGCACGCTCCACTTCCACTTGAAGCAGGCCCGCCGGTTCGATGAGCCGCGAGCTCGCTTCTATGCCGCGCAAGTTGTGCTCGCGCTTTCGCATTTGCACACATACAACGTCGTGTATCGGGACCTCAAGCCGGAGAACATTCTCATGGACGACCAAGGCTTCATCGCCATCACAGATTTCGGTCTGTCAAGCGACCATTTCGACGCCAAGGGCGAAGGCCTTAAGACGTTCTGTGGCACGCCCGAGTACATCGCCCCAGAGCTCATCCGGCGGCTGCCCTACGGCAAGTCCGTTGACTACTGGAGCCTCGGCGTGATGCTGTTCGAGATGATCGCGGGGTACACGCCGTACTACAACGCGAACCGCAAGCGTAACTTCGAGAACATCGTTCGAATGCCGCTGCGGTTCCCGATGGATACCTTCTCGGAGAATGCCAAGTCGTTCCTGCGTGGGCTGCTGATGAAAGACCCGGCCAAACGACTTGGCTCAGGACCTACGGGAGCCAACGAGATCATGGAGCACCCGTTCTTCCACGGCATGGACTGGGAGAGGCTCTACAAGCGGGATGTGCCCGTGCCATTTAAGCCCATGGTCAAGAAGGACGGCGAGCTCACCAACATCCCCGAGTTCTTCAAGCGCCAAGACGTCATGGACTCGGCGCCCGACATGCCGGCGCCGATCGGCACGCGCAACGAGTTCACGGGCTTCACGTACGTCGACCCACTGCCTATGTAATCGTACTAGTACTACGTAGTACTACCCTGTTGAAGACGCCCATGTAGCAGTACAGTATACTAGCTGTCTGTCCAAATCAAACGTGTGTTGTGGTTCTTGTACTGTACATCGTGGCGTGAGCCCACTTGCTTTCCTACTGCTACCACCACTGCCGCCATTGTGAAAGGGGGAGGCTCGATGGCATCTTTCTATCGCCTCAGACGGCGGAATCGCGCGTGTGTTGTTTTGTGTGTGTTTTAGATATGAAATGCAGTGGTGTCAAGTACGCTGTGAGCTCTCTACTGCCAGAACTTCTTCGGCTTGGCGTGGAAGTTCTCGTACAGACGCAGCAGGTTGCGCTGCAGCATGGCAACCGTGACCTTGCCTACGAGCGGCACGTACTGCACGCCCTGGATCTGCAGCAGAGCCTCCTCATCAACGTTCTTGAACGACGCGACGTTGATCACGACCGTGTTCTCCGACACCCACTCGAGCGGCAGCTTATAGCTCTTGACGGGCACGCCCGTGATGATCACGCGCGACTTCTGGCACGCAGTCTCGGGGCTCTCCGTCGTCTGTAAAAGCCACAATCAAACCGTGAGATTTCTGCTATCACACAAATCGCAAGCATCTCAAGGCCCTCAAGATCGTACCTGGATGAGCTTGCCGCGACGGAAGAGGTAGAGCGACTCGATGTCGACGCTGTACACGTCGGCGCCGTCGTTGGCGAGCATGGCAGCGAGTGGACGGCCGACGATGTCGCTACGGTTGATGACCGTGATGTTGACACCCGAGAGCTGCTCGCCAGCCGAGCGCGTCTTGTCGTACACGTTCAGGTGCTCGAGGATCTTGACGATGGCCAGCGGCGTGCAGGGCAGCACGCACTTCTGCGTCTGCTCCTCGTCCACGAAGCGGATGTTGCGGTACAGGTTGCCGCGGTAGAACTGGCAGAGACCCTCGAGGTCCTTCTTGATGGAGATCGAGTCGCGCAGGAAGTCGTCCATGGAGCCGCCGTAGAACGACGGGAACGCGCCGAAGCACGGGTAGTACACGATGATGCCGTGCACGTCGCTGTCCTTGTTGGCGCTCTCCAGCGCCTCCAGCAGGTCGTCCTTCTCGACCTCGCGCAGCTCGTAGCGGATACCGTCGCGGCGGCAGGCCTTGCCCGTCCACTCGGCGTACTTCTTGGCCGCTGGGTCTCCGTGGGCCAGCAGACCCACGAGCTTGGGGCCGTGGCCGTGCATCTCCTCGGCGATGTACTTGCGTACGGCGACGCTGAACGGCTCCGCGATCTCAGCCGCGTCGATCTTGCGTCCGGGCGTGCTCATGGTAGAGATAGACAGAGAAGTCCGCTTGCAGTGAGGGGGATGGGGAAACGGTGGTAATGAGCCGCTCGTCCAGGAGAGCTCCTCGATGGAGAGAGCGGATCGTGTGGAGTTCGTCGGTCGGGTCCACTCGCTGGGGAGCTTCAAGGTCGTCAAGCGTCATGGGGACGGACGCGTGCGGCACCGCACGCCCAGTGACAGGCAGCCAATCAGAAGGTGTGCAGCGAGGGGCTACGGGCCGCCTGTCTTGCGTAATTACACCTCATGACCTGTCGGTAAAAATGCAAAGAAGGCTTGTATTCAGAGCAAGAGCACTGTATTACGGTGGGATACGTTTCGAGTGGGTACTTGGAGGGGTACGCTTGCACCACCAAAATAGTTCCCACTTGGCGCGAATGTGACGGCAAGGCAATTGCGCAAACACGTGGTTCAAACTCTCGTAAACTGCCGTTTGGCACGGCATGCCCTTCCGTTGAGCAGCTCTTTTGAGGCCATTTCTGCCACTAATCGCACCCTCTCTGCCTTCGAATGCGCCATCGCTTCAACAACAGGCCACCATCGGGACGCGTCCGCTGGATGGGCAGCTCCGCTATTCCTCCATTCCTGTATTCGCCGCATCCCCAAGACGACACCATGGCGACTGCCGAGACTGCGACTGTGCCGCCGATGAACGTCATCGAGAAGATCCTGTGCCACCACGCCGTGGGGCTCAAGCAGCCCTTCGTCCGCGTGGGCGACGTCGTGTGCGTCAAAGCCGACTGGACCATCGCCAGCGAGCTCACGTTCCAGGCCATGGACACGATGCACCGCTCCATTGGCCGCCCGAAGGTCCACCGCCCGGACCGCTTCTGGCTCGCCATCGACCACACCGTGGACCCGCGCGTGAACGACCAGCCCAAGCAGCAGGCGCTCATCAAGCTCTCCACGGAGTTTGCCGCCGAGCAGGGCCTGACCGACTTCTGGGGACCCAACACCACCATCATGCACACGGAGTTTGCTCGTAAGCGAGCGCAGCCTGGCCAGATCGTGATCGGTGCCGACTCACACACCTGCTCGGCTGGTGGCATGGGCGCGTTTGCCGCTGGGCTTGGCGCTGGAGACGTCGTGATGCCACTGGTGACGGGCCAGACGTGGTTCAAGATCCCAGAGGTGTGCTACATTGAGTTCACGGGCGAGCCATCCTTCGGTATCGGCGGTAAGGACGTTATCCTCCACATTCTGGGCGAGCTCAAGCGAAACACGGTAGCGTTTGAGCGTGCCGTGTACTACGGCGGCGAAGGCCTCAAGCACTTGTCGGACGACGCGCGCTTTGCCATCGCCAACATGTCGACAGAATTTGGTGGCATCGCTGGCGTGTTCGAGGCCGACGAGATCACCAAGCACGTGCTGGACGGACGCGACTCGCACTCTGACGAGGCGCTGTTCTTCCGTGCGGACCCAGGCTGCAGCTACGCCGCGCACCACGTGATCGACCTGTCGTCTATCAAGCCGCTCATCGCGATGTACCCGTCGCCTGACAACTGTGTGACTGTGGATGAGAAGATCGGTATGAAGCTCGACGGCTGCTTCATTGGCGCGTGTACCACCACGCAGGAGGACCTGATCCTCAGCGCCATGATCCTGCAGCAGATGATGCTGGAGGGCAAGCGTCCTGTGCCAACGGGTCACCGCCGTGTCACGCCAGGCAGTCTCGAGATCATCGAGCGCCTCAAGCAGCTTGGCTTCATCCGTGTCTTTGAGGAAGCCGGCTTCTCCGTCGGTGTGCCATCGTGCAGTTACTGTGTCGGTATCGGTGCCGATGTGGCTGCTGAGAACGAGGTGTGGCTCTCGAGCCAGAACCGCAACTTCCACAACCGCATGGGCAAGGGCTCCATTGGCAACTTGAGCTCTGCGGCTGTCGTCGCCGCGTCCAGCTTCACCATGGAGGTCGTGGACCCAAC